>VDFB02259480.1:0-128949 GCA_007258455.2 Sequoia sempervirens
AGTGTTGTTGGCTCTTCTGAGGTAGAGTACAATTTATTCTTTGGTACATGTCATTAAGATGATATATGGTCTTATTTTTTTGCTATTTTCATAGGTATATATACACAATCTCATTACCGAGGACAATTTGGTGCTTCGTTCAACAAAGTTTGAAGCTACAATAGCAAATGGTGAAAATCCATCATTGCGAGCTTTGTGCGACAAGAAGTCTCAAGATTCTTAGTTACTTATTTTTGGATACTTTTTGAATGGGATTAATAAAAATTTACATTCATTTGTATTGTTTCACTTGCAAATTTTTGGTTTCTGCATTGATTTAGTTTGGAAAAAGAGAGGGAGACATGGAATTTCCTAAGATTAATGTTTGAAGATGAAGGAAATGCTAGGACAAAGCTACTTGAGCACATTGGATTTCAAGTGCAGTCAACAGAGAATCAAGACTTACAAGAAGCTCAATCTGCCAACATTGATGATATTAGCAGTGAAATAATCAACAATGTCACTCTTGATGATACAACACAATTAGATCCACTAGTTCGGTCAAAAGGTGGAAAAGATGTTACATTCCCCAATGAATAGGGATCCCGTATGCAAATACATGATGTCTATCTTTTTCATTTTTCCCTTTTCAGGTGCACTCTTGAAAGCTCCTAAGTGGTTGAAGAGACCAGTTGGTGTCAATTTTGGATTTTGAGGAAAGCTTGCTACATTTTGGCCCAATACAACATCACAGAGTATTGTTGACTCTTCTGAGGTAGATTACAATGTATTCTTTGGTACATGTCATTAAGATGATATATGGTCTTATTTTTCTACTATTTTCATAGGTATATATACACAATCTCATTACCAAGGACAATCTGGTGCTTCGTTCAACAGAGTTTGAAGCTGCAATAGCAGATGGTGAAAAATCATCATTGCGAGCTTTGTGCGATAGGAAGTCTCAGGATTCTCAGTTACTTAGTTGTGGATACTTTTTGAATGGAATTAATAACAATTTACATTAATTTGTATTGTTTCACTTGCAAATTTTTGGTTTCTGCATTAATTTAGTTTGGAAAAAGAGAGGGAGACATGGAATTTCCTAAGAGTCATGTTTGAAGATGAAGGCAATGCTAGGACAAAGCTACTTGAGCACCTTGGATTTCAAGTGCAGTCAACAGAGAATCAAGACTTACAAGAAGCTCAATCTGCCAACATTGATGATATTATCAACGTAATAATCAACAATGTCACTCTTGATGATACAACACAATTAGATCCATCAATTCAGTCAAAAGGTGGATAAGATGTTACATCCCTCAGAGACAATGGCGAGGAATTTTTTGATAATTTGCACAGTCTAAAAGAAGATTCCTCACTTCCTCTCACTGAAAATGATTTTGTTGTTGGGAAGGATACCCTAGGAAATGGAGAAGAAGTGCAACATGAAGCTACTAAAGATTCAATTGAATACTAAGAATGTGATGAAGCCATTCAAAGTTCTTTAGTTGTTGGTGATTATAAGGGAGTAGTCATGCAATGCCTGTCAGAAAACAAGATGGCAGATGCACTTCTCATTGCTCATGTTAGGGGGAGTTCTTTACGAGAGAAAACTCATGATGAATATTTAAGAAAAATGATTTGTTCCTATCTTAATGTTATGCTTCTATACTAATTGCATGGCATTTGCAACGTCTTAAAGTCTTTTAATGTTTTATGTTTTACCATCCTTCTTGTATTCAACTATTTGGATTTTAGAAGGCTAACTGGCTCTGTTTATCTAAAATATATTTCTTTATGTGGAATATTTTTTGACTTAACACTATTAGTGCAGGTGGTTTCTGCTATGGTCAATAATGATCTTATTGGCCTTGTGAACAACCGGCCTTTGAAATCTTGGAAAGAAACTCTTGCTTTACTTTGTACACTAAGTGTTTTTTCCCACAAAAATCAGTTAAACAAAAAATTATGTAAATTAGATAATGCAATTTTGATTTGGAGCAAATTGTACTTGACAATAAATTTTTTATAACTCATTTCTAATTTTTGTGAGTTGTAGTTTGAATCTTCTGATATAAAGAGAAAGCATACAAATTTATGCATTGTATCATACAATTGTGTATATTATTTTCAAACATTTATCATACTTGTATCATAGATACAAGACTTGGACGTAAAACAGTCTTGGTAGGATGATTTTTGACTTAAGACTTGGAGGACTCGGCACAGACTTGGTAGGTTGACTTTTTGACTTGGACGTTGAAGGTAGGTTTTCAAATCAAATAAACCCTACCCCACAGAGTGATGTGTGTTTTACATTATATTTTCATTGAATTCTCTTGGACAAGAAATAAAATTAGCTATGATGGTTTTTTGTTCACTGTTGCCAATTGATTCTAAGTTTTCTTTAAGAGGCTTAGGGTTGTAAGATAAAAGGGGTCTCTTGTAGTCAATAGAGAAAGAAAGTCAGTCCTTGAAGAGAATGTAACAAATATGTGATAATGACAAAGCACAAGGTTCAAAGCAATGAGATCATAATGTAAAAACAAAAGAGAAAAAATATGTTTTTATCAAAACAATGATTTTAAGGATTGACTATGAAGAACAATCATCATAAGATAGCAGTGAATACAAACAATGATAGTGCCAATGAGTTATCAATACAGTGAATAAAGAGTTCCAATTTTCAATGCATGATAACAGTAGTCCAAGGAATGCAAGGGATATGAATGAAAGACAATATATAGAGGGAAAGTAGTTGCAAATGATCACTATTATATCAATGCATATGAGTGTCAGAGGATCATAGCAAAATGAAGGAGATAATAGCAGTTGTTATGAATGCCATGTGACCCGATATCATGCACAAAGAAGATGTAAAAGACCATGGAATAGAGTGAAAAGGGGTCAAAGTCAATGAGATTCATTCAATGTCAAAGAGCATTATCATTATATCAATGAAAGCACAAGATTGAAACAACAATGAAGCAATGGAAAGCAAGAATAGTATATGCAACATCAAGATCATTGTCATAAAGGATGAAGATCAACATGAGGTTTTAGGATTCAAGATTTCACTTACCTTTAGATTGTAACATTGTTTAATGTTCTACCCTTTCTTGAATGATATTGGTGTTGCAACTCAGAAAACGCTGCTCAAAAAGCTTTGGCATTACAAAAATGGAAACCACCACTCTTTGCATTCAATGGTTGTTTCCTTCATCAGACTTGCAATTGGAAAACCTTCAAACGCGTGCAAGAGCTGAAATACCAAATTGTTGATTAAACTTCAAAACTTCCCTCCAACATGCAATCACAATGTTTTACACTAAAAATCAACTACCTGAGATTCCCTCCAAATGCATACACGACCCGATCAACCAAGGAACCAAAAATACCTTTTTTTATTTTTTATTTTATCTACCAAAAAAAACTATTGTGTGGAAGGAATGCAAAAATTAATCTTCATTTTTAGGGGAAAGAAATGCATCTATCTACATTGTCATTTTAATATAGGTTGTGAAAATTAAGATAAGAATGATGTGCTCCTAAAATTACTAGAGTTCAAACTTGTATAAAAAATAACATCTGTAAAAATGATCCACACACAATTGATTTCATAGATTATAAAATAGTTCTATTTTTAAAAAATAATTAACAATATAAAGCCTGAAAGAGAAAATTTTCGCATACCAAAAGCGATCATAATTGTTATTTATATTTTTCATTATTAAGATGGTCGAGTATATTAGCAAGCGAAGATAGAAGTGAATCAATTTCTTCATTTTTATTGCAATTAGATTGTTTAAATAATATTTTATTAGTGAAATTGACCACAATTTCTCTTTGATACATTTGACATGTTAACACAATAGGAAAATCAAATTGGCTTCAAATCATAGTTAAAAACATTAACAATTCATTAACATAATGAGTAATAAAAGTTAAAGAATGTAAATGTTTATTAAAAAAATTATAAAATATGTGAAGACCTTAATACTGCACCGAGAGGCAATGCCTTCCACGCAATAGGTATTTTTGGTGCACCAAGCAACCTAGGCGGCCAAATGGCCCACTTAGGTAGGGGTCCCATGAGGAGGACTTAATTAGCTCTATGGATTATGATCAAAAGAAAAAGAAAAAAAATAGAGTAATAGTCATTTATTTAGTCATTAATTTAGCCATATATTTAGTCATTTATTTAGTCATTTTTATTTGTTTGATATTAGTCATTTTTATTTGTCTAATATTAGTCATTTGTTTAGTCATTTAGTTGTGATTTTACCCAATGACCAAATTAGTCACTTATAAATGACCAAATTAGTCATTTATTTTCAAGATACTACTAGTGTTAGTCATGTGGCTAAAAGTTTTAGTCATGTAGTCATTTATTTGCAAAATTCTACTAGTCATATGGCATCAAGTTTTGAATGTTTTTTAGCCTTAACCCTGTCTACATCCCATTTCAATACCAAATCTCCCACATGAAAATATTTGTTGATATCCTTTATGTCAAAGGTCTTCTTGACTTGTGTTTGATGCAATTCAAGTGTATGCATAGTTGCATCTCTTATTTCTTCTAATTCCATCAACTCGGCTAACCTAACTATTATGGCATAATTTTATGTTAATTTGAGTTGTGCTAATTCAAGAGATGGAAACTCTAGAGATAATGGATGCCTTGCTTCCCTCTCATTAACTAACATGAAAGAGGATTTGTCAATTTCTCTCTTGGGAGTAACCCTATTAGCCCAAAGGGTTGTCTTCAATTAGATGTGCCATGATCTTTGGTTGTCTTCAATGGTTCTTTTGATGATTTTGATCTAGATCTTATTAGTAGGCTCAAATAAGCCATTACCATGAGGGTAATAATTGGATGAAGCCTTTAAGTATATGTCATGTTCAACTGCCAAAGTACTTATTTTGGTAGCGACTAACACTTTGGTGCTATTGAAGATGATGATGGAAGGGTTGTCAAACCTACTTATAATTTCATCAAGGAATTCTAAGACTAAAGTCTCAATGGAATCTTTTAGTGCAACTACCTTTGTCCACCTAGTGAAGTAGTTTATGGTTGTCAAAATTGATTTATGACTAATGCTAGATGGCGATTTTATTAGACCAATGAAGCATAAAGGCCATTGCACAAATGGTTGGTCATCTTGAACAAGGTGGAGAGGAAGGGTAGTTAATCTTTGCTTTCCAGAAAATAAAACACATTTCTTGAAATTATTTACCCATCTATGAGTACCATTGAATAGCTTGGCTAATAATATCCATCCCTCATTGATGGAAATGGTCCTTGTAGAAAAATGGCCACTTGAAGAACCATCATGAAATTATTCCAATAATTTGTTGACCTAATTTTGTCAAATACATCACAATAGTACCCCTTTGAGGTATTTCCTAAAGAGTATGCCATCCAATAGCACATAATGGATGGATTAAAATCTAAAGTATCTTCTCTTTTCTCTATCTAGACCTGGAGGGTACCTTCCTTCTTGTAGGAAAGCAATCATATCATGTATCCAGTTGTTTTATATGTTTGTAGTTGTTGGTCAATCTTCTTGTAGTACAAGAGCATCCTCTATAAGAGTTTCAGATGATGAAACAAACTACTTGCAAACTCCTTTGCCTCTTACCAGCTTGGTGATCCTAATATCAATGTCATATTCCATGACCTTAGTAATCCGAACAACTATTTTCTCATTGATATCTCTACTCAAAAGGAACTCTTTGATGCTAGCATGGAGAACCATCAATTGGATCTTGTTGTTAGGTAGCATGTGTCTAAAACTTTTCAATTCCCTAACAATAGTAAAGACTTTCTTTTCTACATAGTTATACTTGAGTTTATAGTTCTTCAATCCTTCACTAAAGAATGCAATAGGTTACTCAATGTTTTCATTGTTTAGTTGTGTCAAGATAGTTGATATGTTTGCTTCTCCAAAGTTGTAAAGAGTGAATTTATTATCATAGTTTGGATTGAAAAGGGTAGAATCTTGAGCAATTTCTTGTTTGATAGTCTCAAAGCTATCTTTTCCCTCTTTGGTCCAAATCAAGCCCATATTCTTTATTAGCATGGAGGTGAGAGGCTTTACCAAATTTGCAAAATTGGGGATGAATCTCCTTACAAAGTTGATTCTCCCAAGGAATATTTTCAGACCTTTTCTTGTGGCTTGGGAGTGGGATTGATAAAATAGCTTTCACTCTTTCTAAGTCTATTACCAGACCTTCTTTCAACACTGTGTCCTAGCAATTTACCTTGCTTTGTGGAAAAGACATATTTTTTTGGATTTAGGGACACACCATACTCCCTAGATCTCTTGAAGACTTTTTATAAGTAATCAAAATGATCCTTTGCATGTTTTGAAAAGATTGTAATTTCATCAAGATATATGTACATCTCTTAAATCCATATCAATTTCCTTCTAAAAGGTCACACCAACATTTTTCATACCAATTGGAATCTTTCAGTATGCATATGTTCCCCACTTTGATGTGAATGTTGTCTTATGTTGGTCTAATTCTTGGACCAAAACCTTATTGTAGCCTAAGTATCCATAAAGGAAATAAAATATTTCTAAACCACTTACTTTTTGTAGTATTTCTTCCATGTAGGGGAGGGGGTAATGATCCTTTAGATAAGCCCTATTTAGGTCTCTAAAATCTACATAGTTTTTATCTCTCCGTTATTTTTCCTTACAATAACAAGGTTGGAAACTCAAGAGGAATGATTGATAGGAAATATTATGTTACCTTCTATGAGTTTGGTTATCGCCTTCCTCATTAGAGGCTTAATCATGGGATTTGTAGGATTTTGTTTGCCTCACAGGTTTTGCATCAAGGTTTAGCTCAATGGTGTGTTGGGAAAGATTTGGTTCAAACCCCTTTAAATCTTAATAAGTCTATGCAACTACATCATTGTATTTATTAGAAAGCTTAGTAAAAATTTCATGTTCAAACGTAGAGCATACCTTTCCAAAATTCAAGGATCTTCCTTATTAATGGTAACTAGCGTATAATCACCATTTTTTGCAGTTAGGTTCATCTTCTTATCTTTTATCTAATCATCAAAATTAAAAATTCTTTCTAAGGTGACCATACCTTTAGGAAAAAATTTGGTTTTGGGCTACATGCTTCATTTTGTAAGATGACAATTTGTTGGTCATCTTCAAAAACTTACCAACTGATTTGATTATCAAGAATAGAGAGCCCTACAACTAGCTTGATATGTTGTTCCTTCTTGTCAACAATATGGGCTAGTCTATCAAATTGTGCACCAACTATTGTAATTTTGTCAGCATGCTTGTTTTGACTTCTAAAATTTGTTTGGTTGTCAAAACCCTCAAAACCCTCAATCAAATCCCAAACTATGTGTTTGTAGGACTTGAGTAGATTTGTGTTTGCCACACTTTGGGTTCTAACCTAGTTACAACCAACCCACTATCTCTAAAAACCTATAGTATAGCTTTATCTTTCTTCTTTGTTTCATTTGAAGACCTACGATCAAGGCTTCATATTCAACCATGATAGTGTAGCTAATCTAGAGTCTAAAAGAGAAGTAGTATTTATCCTTACTTTTGGATACCAACAACTACACCATTCTTGCTTCTTGAGCCATCAAAAAATAATTTCCACAATCCTTTTGTGTCTTCTTGAGTTTTTATGAGGTTGGGAATAGGGGTATCCTCCTCATGTATGAAATAGGTGTCAAGACTAATCTCCTCTACTTTAGTGAATGGTTCAAACTAAAATGCATTACCCCATTCATCCAACAAACAATCATGAGCCTCCAAAAAATTAGTACATTCATGTAGTGCCTTCTTCTCCTTCTTCATATAGTGTATAATTCATGTTAATAGGATTAGGAGTATAGGGCTTAATGTGGTCCTTTGAAATCAGTTCTTATTTTATGGTCAACTTTGTACCATTCCTATTTTGAAATAACATATGTGACAAATCAAAAGATAGATACCTCTCTTAGCAGTGAATTATCTAGACAACTAGATGACAAAGAAGGAAAGGAGGTCAATAATTGAAATATCTTGCAAAATTCCACAATTAGGCTATGCATACAAGGTTAATATTAGGTCCTCAATGACCTCCATTGTCTTGACAATATTGTCATCTAATTGCACAACTCCCTTAGTCATAGGTTCGTATTTTATGTTTGGGAGATTTGCTACTTTTTTGGGCATAACAGAGTAAATAGCTCATGAATCTATCATACAGTTGTGCACTATATGATCCCCAATGATTAAAGATAAACAGAAGGAAGGTGACTTACTATTTTTTCTTGAATTCCCTTCCTATTTGGGTTGAACTAAGCTTGTTGGGGTTGTTTTCCCATCTTTCAATCCTACATTAGTTGTTTGATTTATTCTTATTAATACTTCTTGCAACAAATCTATCTAGGATGGAATAAAGAGAGCTTCCCACATGGTGAAATTCAAGTTAGCCTTCTTTATCTAGTCTACAATGTTGAAAGGAGCATTACTAACCTTTGGGGGAACTTTTGGAATAATGGGCTCTAATCTTGTTGTTTGGTTGCATTAAGGTTGGCTCTGCACTTTCTTGCCCAAGTGTCTTCAATCTTCTTAGGTCACAACATTATCGATTTATTTGATGTACCAAAGGTTGAAGTACTAGAAATTTTAGTATCAGTGGGTGATTGGGAGGATGATATTAACCAATTATGGAAGACATATCATGATTCATTTCCCTTGTAGAGATTCCTCTAATACCTAATTAATTGGTGCTAATGATTGTGCACACAGATTAGTAGACCTAAAGATCCCTAGACTAAGTGATTTATCACTCAATAGAGGGATTCATTAAATCATCAACCAAGGAGTCATAGTCTTCAAATGATGCTAGCAACATATATGCATTCATGAATTATAAATTTCCAACATTGGTTTAGTATAGAGATAAATGCAGTAGTTTTTTTAACCAAAATAAACTTCTATTGCTTAAAACAAAGGAAATGAACAGAAACAACTGCCTAATTGTTGTGGGTACTTAATGCTTATGGTTGTAACCAAATGACTATTATATTGTAGTATGTGCTAACCCAATTAACCTCTGAAGTACTAAATAGAGTATCAACTACAAATTCTAATTCATAATTTATAACACACCATTCATAATCACATGAACTAAAAATATCAATTAAACTCACAATGCATAATCTAATTTATCAATTTAAATTAAGGTGGCTCAGTAGTACCTCAAGTGGCCCTTTCTTGAGTTGTTGTGTCCACAAGATCTCATTAATTGCTCACTTAGAAAAACATGTTATCGAGGTATTTCTTCTTTATTGCATTCTATTCATACACAAAATTGCTAACATAATGTAACAAGAAATTTTATTCAATATAGCACATACACAATCTAGATATCCTCCTTGATAGGGTACCCCACTATATAGGATTTGCAAGGGAGTCCAGTTATTTGTGAACTAAAAAAAAACTTTATGCAAATGTCAACTCTTCCTCGGGAATAGGAAGAGAACTAAGTTTTTAAAACAAAAAATAGTAACTATCAAAACAAGAGTATAGAAATCAAACAAGGACTCTATACTAAAACAAGATTAACCGTTATAATAGGAAACATGCCTAGGCATAGTAGCTTCTATTGTGATTATTATTCCTATTGGGAACCGACTTCTTCTCCTACTTGTCTTATTAAAAGATAAAGAGTAATGCTCAGTTATCCATGAATTGATCCTTAAATGACCACCTCCATCTTCTTCTAAAAGTTATTATGTTATATTAGATTGATTCCTTTACATCGAAATGTCATCCTTATTCTACGAGATGAGAATCCCATTGCTACGGGTTGATAGGTTTCTTGCTACAAATATTAGTCTTTATTTTTCATGGAATTTTCATTATTTTTTATTAGAGGTAAAGTAGGTTTTGATGGGGCCCCGAAACCCATTACAACCAGTTTTGAAGGACTTCGTAACCCTATCCAAGGTAAGCAATCTATAGGAAAGATAAAACACATACAAAAAGCAACAACATAATAGTAGAAATTAACAAGAAGACCTAACTACACAAGTTGCATCAGATAACAAGAGAGGGACAAGATCCCCACACAACCAGATTTTAACTAGGACCTGGAAACCATAAGTGAACATTGAACCTACATGCACTAGCTAGGAAACAGTAAACCATCTACTCAGGAAAGAAATCACTAAAGCAGCTCCAACTCACATCTAAACCAATAAAACAAGGGCAACCACAATTCCCAATCAAAGAAACCAGCGTGTCCAAATTCTCAACCTCAAAATGAGAAGAGCAAGGTTGAGCCAGGGAAGAGAACATCCCCATACAATCATCTTTCTTGCAACAACACCCCACTAATCCGCTAACAGTATCCTCCCAACAACACCTTTCCACCAGGGATGCCAACCCAACCTCCACCTCAAAAGGAGGGGGCTCACCTCCAAAAGAGAAGATGAAATGAGACCCAAAACCTTCAAAAACACCACTCTCCTCCTTACATAAGCAACACCTCAATAAGAGCCAACATAAAGGAGAAGAACTATCGAGCAACCCTACATCTATCAAATTCACCTCAATAGAAGGATCCACCTCAAAAGGACAGTCTCCCCCTCAAAAGAAGACTCAAGCCGTAGATCCCAGTAGGAAGTGAAATTAGAAGGGAGGGAAAACACTACATCCCAAGGCAGCCCAAGCATCAAGGACAAGTTGAAGGAAGCAGGGAACTCATCTACTAAAGCACACAACTGGGCCCAAAGGTAACAACATGAGCATAACCCAACTAGTCGTAGATAGACCACAATCATCACACCAAAGAACCAAAATAGGTAGGGATCATCCCAAGGATATCATAAGAAAACTGGTCCCAAGAGAGACAAGGGAGCCCCAACAAGGACATTGAGAGACAATGAAACCATAATTCCCCCAAGCTGCTCTAACATGTTGGTCAGAGCCAAAGATAAGCCAAATCTCCATAGAGCCAACCCAAAGGAAGCATCACCAGTCCACAAAATGAAAACTAGGAGCACCCACAACACACCCAAAGCAATAAAAACCACCACACACCACTAAAAGGACAACAAAATAGGGCTAATGGTAACCCAGAAGGAACCATTTAGAAAAAAAGGCCAAGATAGAAAGCCCCCATGCCATCCCATTACGGTGAATAGGACCAAGAATAGGCCATTTCTCCAACCAATCCACCTCACAGGAAGAACCCCTATAGCCACACACCGCTGAAGTCCTCCAAGTAGAACCATAGAAGCAACAAGCAGTCTAAAAAAAAAGCAAATCTAGATGACTACAAACAGGAGGCCAAAAACCTCCAAAACAGAGCAAAAGAGCAAGGAGCCAAAATGAACAAAGCAGCTCCACACCTCAAATGGAACCCGTCACAAACTAAAAAACAAGCTACGCTCCAAGCAAGAGTAGCCTCCATCCACCACAAGCCACAAAACATCCAAAATAAGATAGTAAATGCAACAACAAGGGTCGCATCCGCAACAAGCCACAAAATCCACCCCCAAGAAACCAACACACAGGAATCCAATCTCCATCTCCATCCTCAGAATATGCCTCACCTTCTTCTGCAGAGTTCAAAACTCCCGCTCCTCGCCTATTCCCGCTTCGCTCCATCCCACATTGTTGAACTATACTCCCGCTCCTCACCTATTCCCACTTAAATGGAATTTTCATTATTAACAACCATAATTAAACATAAAATCCTACTAAGCTCATGGACATTCATAACTCATAAATACACCTGTTGTGATTATAATCATATTAATAGATAAATACACCATATCCATATGAATTTAATCTATATTTAACTAACTAAGACACAATCCCAATGAGATGTTTGAAATATTCAAAAAAAAACAACCATTAAACTAAGCATGAAATAAACCATGAAAGCATAAAATAAACCTAATCTAGAACTCCAAACCTTATCCCATTGGTGGATTGGTGTCATATTGATATGGAATGATGACCCTTTCCTGATCCCTTTGATAATATGAGCATCTAATCGAACCCCATTGAAGAAAGATTAAGATAAAATGGATGAAACTATGCTAAGGATGCATGAAAAAGATGAAAAAGCTTGATAATGGATGCAAGGATGAATAAAGATAGTATTCAAACATGCACCATAACTTTGCTTTGATGGAAGTGGATTCATTTCTCTCCAAAATGTGAGGAATTTATAGGAGAGAAAATAAAGAATCAAGGATCAAGATCAAATGGATCAATCAATGGTCAAGAAGGAATCAAGGGTGAAGACATGGACCAAGGATTCTCATCAATGGATGAGAATAAAATATCACATGGATCAAAGAATCAATCAAGGGCTCACAATGATTCAAATAAACACACTTTCAAAGTTGTTAGAAAGTTTGTTAGGAAAGAATATTCCATTTTTGGAGCCAATAAGAAGAATATTCCTTTGGAATATTCCCTATGCAAGTGGATGGGTGAGGAAAATTAGTAATTAGTTAATTAAAACAAATTTTTAATTGTGCAAGTTGAGAACTATTAGGATGTCCATTAAATAATTAAATTTATTTAATGAAAATGGGATGCAAATGACATTTAATTCAATAATTTAGGATTATTCAATTAAATGAGAGGAAATAAGGTGTTTAAATTAAATAACTTGTATTATTCAATTAAATAGGATGAAAGGTTGATGTGAAAGGGGATGAATTAACCTAATAAAATTAATTAGATTAATAGATGAAAATGATGTCTTTAATTAAATAACTAGGCTTATTTACTTAAACAGGCGAAAAGAATATGAATTTTAGGATGAAACGATGTTAGTGACCAGATTCAAGTGTGTAATACGATTCAGAACAATTTAAGTGTACATTTTCCCCCTCTTTGAAGCAAGGTACTTGTTACATTGGTTCAAAGATTGATGCTTTTTAGATTAATATTCGCACTTAGATCAAAAATTCAAAAAAATTTGATTTTTTCGGATGTCCCACTATTTCCCCAACAGAAGGAATTAAGTTGGTACCCTTCCCCTCAAGAGATTGGGCGAAAATTTGAAATTTTGGGTTGATGTCGTGATAAAGGTTCAACATAGGTGTAGGTGCAAAAAATAAGCTCTAAAATGTGAAAACAAGCTCAAAAAAGTAAAAAAATTGTCTCAAAATATGCCCTATAGCTTAGAAATTGGAAAAAAATAGGATGAAAACCCTAGTTTTCCCCTCAAAATAGGGCAAAAAACCCTAATTTTTAGGCATAAAAAGAGGTTGAAGGGTCACTTTCAACTCATTTGCACTCTTTTGCTCAGATTACACCTTGGAAATATGGTGCAACATGAGCTTCCTACACACCCTTCTAACAGAGTTTGAGAGTACCAGTGCCTAGCACATGTAATACCTCGGGTATGTGCTTCAAAACTTCTCAATTTTCTCATTTTTTCTAGATTTATTAGGGTTTGAAATAGTTCAATTTATGGAATCGCTATATCACAACACATTTGAAATGGTCGGCATCGCTATTGATTCCATAACGACATACTTTCTTTTTAGTGACATATTAGGTGATTTAGGTATAGTGACGCATTTTGTTTATAGTGACACATGTTTCAAATAGTGACACGTCGAGGAATTTAGGTCTAGCAACGCTATTTAAAAATGGTAATGCATTTTCTATAGAGCGGCACGTGATTGATTTCCCTAGAGCGATGCGTCAAAATACCGATTCACTTTTGAAATTATAGTGATGCATGAAAAATAGTGAGGATATTGAAAAATGATACAATGATTTATTGAAAATAATGACACCTTTACAAATTTAGGACTTGGACACTTAGATTTTAGTAAGTTTTAGCCAACTTGACATTGTTTGCTTCATGCGTGTAGGAGGATACTCAGCCTCTTATATCTTGAGAGCATCGGCTTGACCTTTTTTCAAAGGTACATCATTTTGATGTGGGGTAGTAGGAGTTTTTGGGAGTCCTCAGGTTTGGATTCATTGCATATATGCGTGAGGTTCAGACTCACTTAGTGATGATGATGGTGTTGGTGGAGCATTGGCATAGTGAGACTTTGTCATTCCACCTTCCCACTGGTGACGCAATTGTCACTTTGGAGGACGTCTGGTAGATTTCATGGCTTCTCATCCATGGGGAGTGAATCATATATGACAAAGATTCTAGGCTAGATGCATGCTATCAACTCCTACGAATAGATGATATCATTCTAGTGAGCTCCCAGATTGACTTGGAGTTGTACCGAGGAGGGGTACCAGTTTTCATATTGGTTCTAGCTGCCTTGGTTTTTGGTTTGATTTCCCCAAACCGATGGGGTACAGGTTTTAGTCTAGGTTGGGGACTAGCTTGGTACGACATGCTCTATAGGATGACTCAGTATGCATGGGGTCATGTTATGCTCATGTACCTATACCATGATATGCATCAAGCGGTGTACTTCTGAGAGAGGAGCATCGGGGCTAGGGTCACATTACTTCACATTTGGGCATATGAGCACATTGTGGTGTTGAGACCCATTGTTGTCTTAGAAGAAATTAATTAGGATGATCCTATTTTTTATAGATACTGAGCAGCGATGACCTTATAGGACACGGGGCCTATAGGGATCCCATATTAGAGGAGGATCATAGATGATATGACCATGTTCAGATGGAGGCCATGGCTTCAAGTACCACCATGGTATGATGATCAACAATAGTTATTCTTTGTTAGGTAGACCTGATACATCCAGGGTCAGGAGCACACGATGATAGAATGATACCTTCTAGACTACGTAGCTTGGAAGTTCGAGGAGACATAGGATGCTCCCCCTGAGGATTATACATCTATTTTTTTCCCAGGCTCAGAGAGAGGTTTAGTAGGGACTGCATATTCAGCCCCAGGTAGCCATAGAGTATTTTAGATAACTGGTTGCTCAACCCTGGGTATATGATCAAGGACTACTAGATGCAGGGACTACCCAACTTATGATGCATGGTGGGTGCCTCCCATATTCTTGACAAATCCAGCAGGAGGATATCCACGGGGCAAATCCATAGTTCAGGGTGCAAGTAGGTGATGATAGTAGGGTGAGAAACAGCCTCCCCAGGATCATGATCATCAAGAGTAGGTAGTGGGGAAGATTCTAGGGCCACCACCACCATCACCACCACATCAGGATCAACAACAATCATAGCACCAGCTAGGGTAGAATCCTTGATACATACATATTTTTGCCCTGATGACCGAGAGAGACCAGTTACAATAGCAACTACAAACTACGACAACTGATAGAGACTCTAAGTGATAGTTGTGACAATAGCTAGATTTATAGTTAGCATAGGAGACTGGACGGTGGTAGTAGTTAGAGGTTGTTGTTGTATCAACACAATGTCAGGTAGTTTTTGCGTGTATGTATAGAGATGTATTAGAGGCAGAATATTATAGGACACTTTACCACAAGGATGTACTGTGAGAGATATGGAAACCAGACTACTCACAAAAGAGTGGGGCAACTCCTAGGGGTTCAAAGGGTCAGTTGTTAGTCAGACAGTCGAGAGAGGGTAGCTGGAGACAGCCACCCGGTGGTCATTAGGACCAGTCTCGACATGACGACCAACAGAGTAGTGGATAGCTCATGCCCATTTTGTAGACACATTTTTGATACATATCCTAATTCTTATATGTATACACATTCATTAGCTCATTTTTGATAGCCTCTTGTATGTGTACGTTTGATGATACTTTACACATTGACTCTAATATTTGTACCATGACGTTAATTTTTGAGATATATATGAGATGGTGTATTTATTTCATGCTCTATATATGGATGCACATGTATATGGATGAATGCAAATGTTGATGTTATTGTTGTATTTCTCTATTTATGCCTTGTGATATGATATGATCTATGATGTGATGTTTATGTGATATGCAATGTATGACGTATGTTATGGATGCAATGCAATGGATGTTTTATTCTCTTTTTCAATATCTTTCTATGCCATGTTATGAGATGGATATACTTTCATTTTTGTATTTCCCATATGATGATGTCATTCTTTATGATATGAGTATGCTATGATTATGCAAGATGGATGTATTATGATTTTTGTTGATTGTCATGATACCATGTTAGTGCAGAAAGAAGATAGAAGAAGACGAGTGGATTGACCATTGATTTTGAGATTGATTCAAGAGTCCAACAAGTCTATGAGTCGTCGATACTTTATTATATATGGTAATGAGATTGATGATATGCTCATTTCTGGGATTGGGACACTTCTTCATTCCTTATTTTTTGATATAACAAATAGACACGATGCATCAAGGTATTAATAACCAGGATGGCGTTGTATCTAGTGCGATGGAATTTGACTCTGCAAATAGATAGGATAATCCTTGTTCACACCTTGACAAACAAAAATCTCATTGGAATGTAGTTTTAGAAGTTTAGAATATTTTAGACCAAAGAATACACAATAGTCAACAATCTAACCCAAACGACCTCCCTACACACAACTAAGCAAGTATGTGCCAAGATTATTTTATAAGAATACCCCACAAGCACAACATATGAAAGATAATGATCGATGCCCAATTCCTTTCTCTCTAAATCATTTATACATCATCGAGAGGTCATCAGAGTGGGTCAACAAGATAAATCATAAGAAAAGATTAAAAAACAAACATTTAATGTTATCTATATCTCTTGCCAAAGTAATAGAGCTAAGGTTATTTTTGATGTTGATGTCCATTGTAGGAAGGATGCATCCTAGGATGTGTTTATCAGATGTTTTGAATAAGACTAAGTCTTTTGATAGGCCATTGATACAAATGCTACTTACTCATTTACCTATGATCTAGACTTTAGATCTTCACATTTAGGTTCACATTTCACGACTTGCCATATTCATTTTCTACTTGTTTTACCAAATTTTGAAGATGGCAATTTGATTTATTATGGATGAAGGTTTATTGTGGGTGAAAGCAAAATGGGATGGGTGTTTTTGGAATTTTTGGAATATTTCAATGTTTTTGACATTTTCTAATGTTTTGAGGTTGTTTTTGGATTTTGGTTGTTTTACAAATGTTTTTATTTTCAAGTTTTCAAATGTCTTTGTGTTTTCCAAGATTTTGACCAAGAACCAATCCTAAGGAGATTGACCTAGGGCCGTGGGGGCTTATCAAAGATTAGCCTTTCCTATGTTATACACGCAGAGACCATGTAGTTTGACTAACTTTGACCAGTAATTGTTTATTTTTAAAATTTGAACACTTGATGGATTGTCAGTTTATTATGACAAACTCCTAAAGGATTGACCTAGGGTGTCTCAAGGGAACATCAGTGATGTCCTTTCCTACGTTCAAGCTACGAGAAAACATAGTTCAACGAGGTAATGCTTTTGATTTTTTTATATTTTGACCTATTTAGGGATTTTGATATGTTTTGGATTTTGGCTATACAAGATTTTGATGTTTTTTTATTTTCTTATTTTGCAAGTGTTTTTGGATTTTTGATGAGGTTTTCAAATGTTTTGAGATTTTTGAGAGATTTCAAGTAACCTTAAGATATACAAGAACCCAATCCGATGCAAGCATAAAAAATTGCTTCCAGTGTGATGTGATAGACTACCTTGATACAGGAAAGACAAACTGACCTTAGGAATGTGCAAGGTAGTACTAAAGGGGAATATGATACGTAATATCAAGCTATTATACATACGTGGTTGGGTGATGGAATAAATAGGATTAGTGATGCAATGGATGGATGCGATGTGAATCATGATAAGCTAAAGAGCCAAAGACAGATGGAGGTGCTTATTTATGCAAGGTGCATGTTTGCCAGGTTTTCACCAAGGTACTTGCCCAAAGTGCCACCAAAGTGGTTTTCACTAGAGGATGATTTTTTTCTTTACTATTTTCAATCATTTTTCTTCTTTTTTTTGGAATTTTTTTTGTTTTGTTTGTATTTTTAGATTTATACCCTTCAAGCCTAGGCATAAAACTTTTTGAGATGTAGAAAATTGATTGGGTCCTACAAGGGTTCTCCTTTAGGCATTGATAATTGGTAAGCTTTTGATCCATAGCTTGCTATGACAACAAATGGGCTCAACCAATTAGGCTCAAAGTTTCCTTTACTATCCTAATCTAGAACATTCTTTTGATTTTGCTTGATGACAAGATCTCCTACTTGGAAAGACCAACTCTTGATATTCTTGTTGTAGCTACATTTCAGTCGATTTTGGTAAGCTTGGAAATGATTTAAGGCATCAAGACGACGCTTATCCAAGAATTCTAACTCAATCAAATGAGACACCCTATATTTTTCATCAGTGATTAGATTTTGCAGTGACACTCACAATGAGGGGAGCTCAACCTCTATAGGTAGGATAGCTTCAGATCTATAGACTAAGGAGAAAGAGGTTGCACTTGTAGATGTGTGGATATTGGTTCTAATCCCATAGGGAAAGGTTTAACTATAGATGTTAGTCATGACCAGCTTCATTGACCGTCTTCTTTAGAATTTTTAGAATGATCTTATTTGACGCCTCATCTTGACCATTGCTCTAGGGGTAATAGTGGGTAGAGAACTAATGTTGGATTTTGAATCGTTGGCATAGCTCTCTTACATCCTTATTTTTGAAGGGTGTTCCATTATCAGAGATAAGGGCTTGTGAAACACCATAGCAAAAAATAAGGTAATTCAGGATAAACTTGGAGATTTTCTTCCCTGCTATATAAGTCATGGGAATAGCTTTCACCCACTTCGTAAAGTACTCAGTGGTCATGATGATGAATTTGTGGCCATTAGATGAGGTGGGGGTAATTTTTCCTATGAGGTCGAGTCCCACTATGAGAAAGGCCAAGGTGTGACAATTGGTTGGAGCTCCTGAGCTAGAGCATGGATTAGATCCCCATGTTGTCAGAATTACATGCATTTCTTTACAAACTGATGATCCTTTCATTCCATGGTTGGACAATAATACTCCATCCTCAACAGTTTCTTGGATAAGGTCATACCACTAGAATGGGAACCACAAATGCCTTTGTGTACTTTTGTTAAGGCGATCAAGGCTTCCTCTTGGTTGAGACATCATAGTAATTTCCCCTCTATGCTCCTATGATATAGGGTATCACCTAAGATGAATTAGGATGCCTTTTTAACAAAGGTTTTCTTAAGGTTAGAGGTGATATCAGATGGGAGGGTACCTCTGCTAAGATAAGTGAATATATTGTGATACCATGGGGAACCAAGACCAACGATTACACACACAAATTCAGATTCAATTATTTTGAAAGTTGGTACAAGAAGCTATTCTACCAATAATTCACATTGAAGGACATTATGTGGCAAGTCTAACAAAGACCCAATTGTCACCATGGCACATGTTGCTTGATTGTTTACATGGGTTATTTTCTCAAAGGTTATATTAATGAAAAAGTCCTTAAGAATTTCTACCATCTTCTTATAAGGAGTGAGTTTATCATCCTTGGTTTGGTAGTCGTTGTTGCTTGGTTAATAATCAGTTGTGAGTTCTCGTAGACTTTTAACTCTTGTATCTGCCACTGGACTACTATTCTTAACCCCATTATTAGAGCTTCATAAGTTCAACAATGTTATTTGTACATGGAAAGGATAATTGGTATGACTTTGGAATATAATTACCTTGAGGGGTAATGAAGAGAATACTCATCCCTGACCCATGTTGGGTATATGATCCATCGAAGTACATTTTCCATTGATTCGTTGCATAGAAGAGAAAGACCAACTCATCAGGAAACTCAAATACCAAAGGCTTCTCCACATAAATTGGTGCTTCTTCTAGTTGTTCTACAATGATCTCTCCCTTTATATCCTTCTACTCCACATATTCTATGTCAAACTCTGTTAAGATCATTACCCACTTGGTCATCCACCTAATGAGAGTTGCTTTAGACAACATATATTTTAATGGGTCGATCTTAGCAATAAATTTTATTTTATGTGAAAGCATGTAATTTTTGAATTTTTGTGAAGCAAAGACCACTGCTAGGTGCATTTCTTAATGGATGAGTAATTCATTTCATAGCCTACAAAGGTCCTACTGATATAATAGATAGCTCTTTCTTTTCCCATTTCATCATTTTGGGCTAGAAGAGCACCTAGTATTGTTGATGTAGCTGAGATGTATAGGATCAATGTCTTGTTTGGTATTGGTGGCATGAGAACTAGAGGTGATAATAGGTAGTCCTTAATTTTTTGAAAGGATTTATCACATTTCTCATCATTTCAGGATAATTCTTATATCCTTTATGATAGCAAGGTAGAAGAGCACCTAGGTTGATGTAGCTGAGATGTATAGGATCAATGTCTTGTTTGGTATTGGTGGCATGAGAACTAGAGGTGATAATAGGTAGTCCTTAATTTTTTGAAAGGATTTATCACATTTCTCATCCCACTTATATCTTATTCCTTTATGAAGAAGGTGAGAGAAGGGATGGGTCTTATCTGATAGTTGCACAATGAATCTCCTAATGGATTGCAACCTTCCTTGTATCCTTCACATCTATTTCAATGTTTTTGGCCGCTCCATGTCTAGAATTGCTTTCACCTTTGCTAGATATATCTCGATCCCTCTTTGTGACACTATGTAGCCAAGAAGCTTACCCGATGTTACCCCAAATCTGCACACTTTTTTAGATTTAGTCGTACCTTATACTCTTCGAGCCTATCAAAGATTGGTCCTAGTACCTCTATGTGCTCCTTCCTTGTCTTTGATTTGGCTAAAATATCATCCACATAGTCTTCAAATATTTTATGGATCATATCATGAAATATTAGGGCTATCGCCCTCTGATAGGTCGCTCCAACATTCTTTAGCCCAAATGACATCATATTCCAGTAGTATGTTCCCCATAGACATGTGAATGCAATTTTATGTTGGTCCTCTTTAGTGATCATGATTTGGTTATAGCCTAAAAATCCATCCATGAGTGATAACATTTCATGTCCTACGGTTAAATCGATAATGATGTCAATGTTAGGAAGAGGGAAGTCATCTTTTGGACATGCTTTGTTCAATTCCTTGAATTTTCTACATATTTTGATACCCCCAGTGGGTTTGGAGATTGGTATCAGGTTGGAAACCCACTCAAGATAGTTAATTGGTTGAAAAAATCTGACGTCAAGGAGCTTCTATAATTCTAGTTTAACTAATAATGCTATTTGAGGGTGCATCTTTCTCAATTTTTGTTTCACTAGTTTTGCTTCAAGATAGACTGCTAAGTGATGTACAACCACTTTAAGATCGATTCTAGGCATATTTGCGTAGGACCATGCAAATTTTTCCCTTCCCTCTTTAAGGAAAGTTGTCAAGTTTTTCTATTCTTCATCTAACAATGATTCAACATAGAAGGTTATCTTAGGTGCCTCCTTTGTTCCTACATTTATTGGAGTTTCTTTCTCTACCAATATTGCTGATTTCTCTAGATCCCTCATCCTCTGGTACCTCAGAGAGGTTTTCACCTTCAGATGCGTCCTTTATTTTTACTATTTTGTGATATGAAAGTGCCACAGTGTGGTTTTCACTTAAATACCTACATGTTATTCTCATGTGATCAATTTTGTGATTGAGGGATTTAATTGTCTCCCCATAGCACGCCTATGTGTCTAGCTCTATGTCAAATCTTGCTTTATGATCCCCACATGGAAAGTTCTTGCGGAGTCCCATAAATTTTGAGATCGCTTCATCACTTTTGAATATATCTAGAATTAGTGGTCCTTGTTGCTCCTAGTCAATCAGTTGGGAGTATACTAGGTTTAATTTAGAGGTTTGGTTGTTTGGGTTAAAATATGTTGTGGTTATCATAAAGATAGAGGTATCCTCAAATAGGTCAGCAATGTCAAGACAAAATTCATCTAGGGTAGTGTCACGCGATGTTGGTAACCAAGAGGAAGCCTTGACCTATTTATTAGAAGTACCATTGCCAATAAGGGTCACCTTGCTAGTACTACATCCTAATCCAAGATTCTTTGGACGTCTCTCAAGAATGATAGGTTCTGCAAACCATAGCTTTTCATTCTTGTTATATCCCCATCCCATCATCAAATGTAATCCTTTATTATCATCTTCCATTCAAAGAATGAGAATGTGTAGGTTATCTTAATAGAGAAATTTAGATACATCTTCCTCATTGACATCATCTTTGTTCAAGTCCCCCTACTTGGTGAAGGTGGTAACTTGTTACCTTTAATGTTTCATCCACTTTGTTGACAGGTTGGGGTTTTCAATGAGATTTGGGAGAAAGAGGTAACTCTCCTAGCACAAAAGTATCCTTCTTTAGATTATAATCCCCACAACCATTATCCTTGATTATTGCTTGATGTTGGGTATATTATGCACAATGGGTGTTTTGGCTTCTGAGGTAGATGCAAGGGAAGATGGTTCAACAAATGAGGAAGAGGATGTAGGCCCTTCATTATTCTTATGTATTTGGGGGATCTTGTAGAATTTAGCCTCAAGATTCTTGAAGTAGCAAAAGGGCTCAGGATCACCATGGATGGTCACTTCTTTATCCTTAAATGGAAACTTGACACATTGGTGGTACATGGAAGCTATAGCTTGCATGGAATGAATCCATGGTCAACCAAGTAGGATGTTGTAAGGAAGGTCAAGATTTAGCACTTGGCATGTGTTTTCAGTAATGATGGGTCCCACTTGGATAGGTAGCTTGATGATGCCTTAAGAAACCTATTCTTGATCATTGTATGCTCTTATGGTTACCCCCTTTGTCATTTCAATAGCATCCTCTGAGTAATCCAATTTTTTGACTAATTGTAGGGTGCAAATGTTTAGACTAGCACCTCCATCTACTAAGACTCTTTTAACTTTATTCTTGTGGAAGATGACCTCAAGGTGCAAAGTGTGATTGTGTGATGGTTGTGTTGGGAGGTCTTGCTTTGAGAATGTGATAATATGGGGGGTGGTGATATTCCCTACCATATCTTGAAACTACTTTGTATCAATATTCTCAAGTACATAGGAATTTGATAAGGCCTTTTCTAATATATACCTATGTGCGGGGGATAGCTTCAATAATTCTAGGATGAAGATTTGTGCAAGGGTTTTCTTTAGCTAGTCTAGAAGATTGTAGTTACTAGGGTTTGGTGTTGGAAATTTAGGTTGTGCCCTAGATTGTGATGAAGCTCCTTGGATTGTGACCTTTCCACATCATGTGGTGACTCCACAATTCATACTAGGTCCTTTGATGGTGACGACTGTTATAACATTGTCACAACAGGTGACCACATTGGAATATACATTCCCTACATTAGTGTGTTTTTTCCCCTTTCCATTGTCATTCCCATTGTTATGATCTAGAATTTGGTTCTTGCATATCTTTAGGTCCTAATTACCTACTAGTACATCAATAATTATGTCTCCATTTTCGATGAGATCTTGGATAATGTTCTTTAGCTTCATACAACTCAATGTTTTATGTCCCTTGATCTTGTGAAAGTCACAAAGATCCTTTTTGTTATACCAAGGTGGTTTAACTTGAGGTTCTTGTTAGTTTTGGAAATTGGGGAGCGTAATTAGGTTTGACTATACCAATTTATGCATGATGGATTCGATGGGTTCCCCCAATGGTGTGTATTTTTGTTTTGGGTAGTTATTCCTATTGGGTGGTCCTCTTTATTAGGTGTCGGTGTTATTGATTTGGTTATTCTATGGTGGTGTGGTGGTTTGTTGTACATTCTATTGTGCATTGGTTGGTTGACTAGGTTTTTTTCTAGGAGCACTTACGACGACTTTAGCATCAACAACACCATCATTTGTTACATTCTTGTTCTTAGCACACATGCAAGGCTTATCATTAGAATTGGTAGATGAAAGGTTGTCTTTATATGCTTGTGTGGTTCCCTATGTGATTAGGGATCTCTCGATGTTACGGTCCCTAGGGATAATCTAATCATAAGTGGTGACACATTGCATCTTTAATTGGAAGGATAAATTTGTGTCAACATTTGCTATGATGATCCCTACTTGTTCTTCAAGAATGGGCCACTTTCTCTTACTGGCTCTTTGCCTCCACCTTTGTAGGAAATTGGCGAAGGATTCTCCTTTTTTTTGCTTGAGATCGTACAACTATTCTAAGCTTACATCCATGTCTAGGTTAAAGGAGAAATGGTCTATGAACCTATCAATTATTTCTTGGAAGGTTT
This sequence comes from Sequoia sempervirens, assembly GCA_007258455.2. Classification (NCBI taxonomy): domain Eukaryota; kingdom Viridiplantae; phylum Streptophyta; class Pinopsida; order Cupressales; family Cupressaceae; genus Sequoia; species Sequoia sempervirens. Next base: position 24,188 of record VDFB02259480.1, read on the forward strand.
TGATACCTAGAGGCAACTGTGAGAACCAATTGATTGCTAGACCTACCAAACTGTGTGGGAAGAGGCGCATCAAGTAGTAATCATTGTAGGCAACATCCATACACATGACATGGAATTCTTTGATATGGTCCATCGGATTTCCCTTCCCTTTGTATTTATCAAACTTTGGGACCTTAAAAATGGGTGGGAACAGTACCATTGCTATTGGGAATGGGATGCCATTTAATTGCAATCCTAAACATATTTCATGTATCTCCTAAGTCCTTGGAAAGTGTTCCCCAACACTAGGATTAGAAAGAGATTAAATTTTAATGAAATGAACATGTAAATTGACATTTGTAATTAATTCTAAATGATAGGAACATGTGGGGATTCCCAAGAAGAGCTCCTAAAAAATAGGAGCATATGGGGTGCCCACATGGAAGGTGGAACCCACCTTGAGTTAAGTTAACTATTTGGAGAAAAAATAACACTTCAGTAATGCATGTAAAGATCCTAGAAGTTAGGGATTGATGTTTACATGCATGAAGTTTCAGTTCAGTTCAGTTCAGTTATGGTTCAATTATCTTCAGTTGCATATAGTTAGTTTTAGTTGAATGCTAGTTGACTTTAGTTGACTTGGAATGCATGACTACTTACTTGAGTTGCATGACAGATAACAGGTGATACATTTAGTCAATTGGGGATGATCAATCATGAATGATATTTGCATGAATGGTGGAGAGATGTGTTTCAGTTAACAAAGATTGACTTGGACCCACCTTGGGCGCCCAAGTTGGCATCTTGGAGTTAACACTTTTGCATGAGAAGATATTTTATAAGGCTAAGTTAAGTGGGCCCATTCTTAAGCGCCAACTTTGAGGAGAGTCTTACAAGATATCTTCATAATCAAATGTTGAGTTAGGACTTCAATTTGGAATGCCCAAATTGATGAAGGACTTGGTTTGACATTGTTTTTCATGGAATACCTCTACTTGTAAGATTGTCGATTGGGATGGAGGAATGTTGGTTTGGGGCCTCATCTAATTTTGTATGGCTTGGGGGACCAATGGTAAAGATGATGGTATCATTTGGTATTGCGATGTCAATGGCACATTCTGACCTTGGGTCAATAGATTGGAAGGGTTCCCTTGACTGATGTGTTGAGGGTTCCCTTGTTTTGTTTGATTGGGCACCAAGGTGTTCCCTTGGTTAATGGGGTTTGTGATCAATGTGTTGCTTTTATTTGGATTTATGATAGATGGGGTTGATGTGTTTTGTGGAATTGATGGGTTTGATGGGCCAATTGGGTGACCGGATGAAGATGTCCTTTGTTGTGTTAAGGGTTGACTTTATGTAAGGGTGTTAACTTTCCCTTGTTTTTCTTCAAGCACTTGGTTCACATTACCTTATGTAACTTTGGGCACACTTTGGGTAGTTGTGGTGATGGATGAAGATGGTTTCACTTGAAACTTCAAGGTCGTTGTGCTGTCATGGAATGTGAGGGGTACGTAGGTATGTAGAGGGTGTTGAGGAACTGTGGTGGAAGAATAGGATTGGGCACCAAATGTTGGTTTCCAACTCGTGTTTTGGGAAAGGTTGGTGTTTTGAGTACCCAAAAGTGTGTTGCCTTTTGCATTAGGTGTGAGACCAAGGTTTCAAGGATTTTTGTAATCCTAGTTGCAATACTAGGAGTTGATGTTTGACTTGGCACAAGGGATGGAGTAGGTTGATTTATAGATTGAGTCAATCCTTCTGCCAAGGTTTGTGCAACAAATGTTGGAGGAATTGAAGCCACTTTCTCTAAGGTTTGTTCCCTAATTGTGTCAAAGTCAAATGTAGAAGGGAGTTTGGCCCCTTCTTTTGCTAGAGCTAACATGTATTGGGCAGGGTTCTTTTTCATCAAAGTGTTAACAATGTGGCTTGTCTTAGGATCTTGTTGATATTCAATGAGTTCTTCCTCAATGAGCTCATGGGGGTTGTTTGTGACATCTTCTACCTCACACCCTTTGCCTAATGTATTTTTTGGGTGTTATAAGGGGGTAGAATGGCTCCTTGGATCGAATTCTTGTGGGTTTAGATCACTTGTGGTGGATGTGGTTTTAGTTTGCTCCATGTTTCTCTTGTATTGTGACCTTGTTGTAACCATAAATTGTGGATCAACTATGGAGGAGGTGTGTTGAGATTTACAGTGTTGAAACTCTTTTGTTGACTCAAATTTATATAAAAGGGACCCTCTAAGTTGTTTTGGACCAATGGTGTGAGTGGATAATGAAAATGGTGAGTGATATGGGTGATGAAATTTCTAAACTTTTGGACAACATTTTTAGACTTAAAGGTTTGATGTTTTGATGTCTTAGACAAAAAGGTGTTAATGGACTTGTAAATCTCAAGGTAGACTTGTGACCTTTAAGATAGACTAGTTCAAAAATGTGATGACTAACTCAACTAAGTGTATGGAAAAGAATTTATTTCACAAACAAAATAGCTAAGTAAGGGGATTGGTTTGATAATGGCCTAAGTCTTAGATTTTTTATGTGCCCAAAAGTTTCTAAAGTTTTTTGTGAAGTGGAGTGTAAAATGTGTGAAGATGGATGAGATGTTTGACCTAAAATGTGTTAACCTAAAAGGGACCTTTGTTTTACAAGACCAAGATGGTGAGAAACATGCTTTACCTCTAAAGTGATAAAATCTTAGGGTAAAAGTACAAAGTTGTGTCACAGTTTCAACCAACTTATCAGCACAAGTAAATTTAAATATTTCTAACTAAAAATATATTTTGTTCAAACATATGATCTGGTAAGATTCATTCTAGCTAAGTTAGATATATCCATAACTTTTCCAACTAAAATTGTTGGCTAAAAGCATATGTAGCACCAATTTGAGGCCAATTTACCAAAAAAATAGATTTATTTGAAAATTTTGATGTTTCAACAATTTCTACTCAGGTAAATAACATTTTTTTAAAACATAAAAATACCCTTTTGTAGATCCATAAGTCTAGTTTTCAAAAATATATATTTTAATAATTAAATTATTAATTATATTTTCATGTTCATTTTTACTAGAAGTAGGTTATCAACACAAAATATTAGGTTGATTACCATGTCAAGGAAAAATAATAAAACTTATTAAAAAATTTGAAAAAATATGATGCACTAGATAAAAGAATCTATATCAAGAGGGTATAATTTTTTTTTCCATTTTAAATAATTAGATAATTTGAAAGTTGACATCGAATGGAAACAACTATTTTTTAATACCCGCACATTCTAATATTTATTTAAAAATATATATTTATCAAAATTGGAAAAAATTATATCCATGCACTAAAGTTTCAAGTTATAAATACACAAAAAATTGAAGGAGAAAAAATAAAAAATTACTATAAAAAGGTTGATGTCTCATGTAACTTCATTTTTCAGCAACTAAATTATAGTGTCAATTTATAAAAAAATATATTCAAATAATTTTTTATTTTATTTTTTAAATACAAGCATAAAATATAATAAAAAAGAAATATTTTATTAGTTTACATCATTTCAAAATTTAAAATATATGTCACTTTTTAGGGATTCAAGATAAAAATTTGGATTAGTGTTGGCCATTTCCTTTAAAAAGTGTGACACAGCTTTGTACTTTTACCCCTTAAGAACTCAATGTTTTGGAAAATAAAACTTGTGACTCAATGTTTTAGCAATACTTTCCTTGTTTCACTTCGTTGCTTGGGATTCAATGTGTTTACTAAATAAGCTCAATGTGTGGTGGGTTCATTTGGATTTAATCTTTGATTTAGTGAGATTGCTTCATTACCACATCAAGAAAGTCTTAATTAATTTCAAACTAAAAATGTCTGTGTAAGAAACCTTCATTCCACAAAGTCCATTATGTGAAAATCAAGAAGCTAAGGCCATAGTTCCCTATGCTAACTTTGGAAAGTGTGAATTAAGATATAAGTCCAAATATTTAGAATCCTTTAAAGATAAAACACTTACAAACAAGCAGCAATATAGGACTTTTCAAAGGTATTCACACTAAGTCCAAAGGGTTTGAAATTTGATGAACATGTTGATGTTTATTTAAGTTGTTTTGAAATCAAGCAATGTGTAAAACTGACGCACAAGCAATAACAATCCTAGATCAAGTGGGTACTTTCTTCTTGGTGGGATTATCTCATGCCTCGAAGGGATGATTTTACATGCAACTTATGGAGGGAACAAAAGAAAAAGAGTTCATTCTCTTTAAGCTTGTATGCCTAAACCATAAATCAAACTTGGTAAGTAACTTCTTGGAAGTAATTTCCAATGCACCACTTTAAAGAACACTTCAGAAAGACAAGGTTGGCTACTAAACAAAGGTTTTTAATGACAACAAACCGAGAAAACCAAGACAGATACTACCATCTGCAAGCCACTTAAGGCATTAAACTATTCCCTTCTGACCCATGCGTCCGAAGTTGGATTAGGTGCAGTATGTTATCACTACAGATTGAAGCTACCATTTTTCAATTTCGCAACCTTTATATAGCCCATCGATAAATGTGCTTTGATCGAGAGTCACTTAGATGAGTTCTCCATTGCGGGATGTATCTCATTAGTAGGCCCTCTCATAACAAGACAAATTTTATTTATCTTCACCCAAGATCGCACGAAGCGCAAGGGGAGAGGATATGTAGCAAGTTCTTAGGGTGACTCAAAAAAAGAAACTACACTTGAGTGTTTCTCTTCACCCAAGATCACACGAAGCGCAAGGAGAGTGCATACGCACTACAAGTGTATACAAGCAAAGCAAGCGTTCCAAACACTCATTCATTTTAACCCATATTTGAAAAATGACTTCATTTTAAGCACCAATGGAAGTGTTTGTTTGTTTTGTTCAATTTTAACCAATATCGCAAAATGAGGTTGTATGGGTTCAATTTTAACCAACTTTGAAAAAAGACTTAAAGCATTTGTAAGTTTTAAGCCCAATTGAAAGCTAGTTGTCCTCCATAAGTGTTAAAATCAATTTTACTTGATGTATGGTCAAATGATAGCATGTTCCTTCATTTCAAGTTTTTTCCAAATCTGTAAAATCAATTAGCCTCACAAAAACAAAACCAAATGTCAGTAAAAGATCAAAGAATATATAAAACTTGAAAATTTAAAACACACATGAAAAGTTGAATCTTTGTTTTACCAGTAAAAAGCATCGTTGTTCTACAATAGCGTTGTTGTAGCTATCAAATTTGTCGCTGAAGTTCAAGTGTGTCACTCTAGTGAAAAGGTGATAGCATCGCTCTGCACAAAAGTAGTGGCATCAATAGTGTCACTATATGGTCAGTTTCACCATATTCAAAATCATGATATCAGTCAAAACCATATTAGCTTCACTATATTTAATAGGTGTCACCATAGTTTAAATGTCGTTATATTTAAATCAAACACGTCACTATATTCAAACATGTCACTATAGCCATCAAAAGCATCACTATTTCTCTAGAACCTGCAACTCACAAAAACTTAAGATAAATTCATCAAATAAAGTTAGTAAATCCCTCCTAGTGCCAAAATGTGATCGTAATCATAGTAATAGCTAAATACACCAAATCCATATGAATTTAGGCTATATTTAACTAAGCCACAATCTCAATGAGATGTTTGAAAGCTCCAAAAACAAGCAACCATTAAACTAAGCATGAAATAAACCATGAAAGAATAAAAGAAACCTAATCTAGAACACCAAACCTTATCCCATTGGGGGATTGATGTTGTATTGATATGGAATGACTACCATTTCCCAATCCCTTTGATAATATGAGCATCTAATTGAACTCCATTGATAAAAGCTTAAACTAAAATGGATGAATCTATGCTAATGATGGATGAAAAATCTTGATAATGGATGCAAGGATGAATAAAGATAGTATTCAAACGTGCAACATAACTTTGCTTTGATGGAATTGGATCCATTTATCTCCAAAATGTGAGGTACTTATAGGAGAGAAAATGAAGAATCAAGGGTCAAGATCAAATGGATCAATCAATGGTCAAGATGGAATCAAGGGTGAAGACATGGATCAAGGATTCTCAGGATGAGAATCAAAGAATCAATCAAGGGCTCACAATGATTTAAACAAACACACATTCAAAGTTAGAATTTTTTTTACAAAGTTTGTAAGGAAAGAATATTCCATTTTTGGAGCCAAATAGAAGAATATTACTTTGGAATATTCCCTATGCAAGTGGATGGGTGAGGAAAATTGGTAATTAATTAATTAAAACAAAGTTTTAATTGTGCAAGTTGAGGAATATTAGGATGTCCATTAAATAATTAATTTATTTAATGAAAAGGGGATACAAATGACATTTAATTCAATAATTTAGGATTATTCAATTAAATGAGAGGAAACAAGGTGTTTAAATTAAATAATTTGTATTATTCAATTAAATAGGATGAAAGGTTGATGTGAAAGGGGGTGAATTAACCTAATAAAATTAATTATATTAATAGATGAAAATGATGCCTTTAATTAAATAACTAGGCTTATTTAATTAAAAAGGTGAAAAGACTAAGAATATGGCAGAATGGGGATGAAGGTGCGCGGGACAGGGAGGCGAGTTGCAAAGACTTGATTCACAGAGATTTAGAGGAGATGGAATGTGGGATAGGTAGGAGGCAAGAGGAGCTCAGACTCATCAGGGGTGGGGAGATGAAATGGAGTTCGTGGAACCCATGGAGACATTCAGGGAGAAGGTTAATAAGGGGTGGAGTGTGTATGGCAAGCAAGGGACACAGGAACAGAATGGCGATTACAGACCACAATGGGTGCTGGAGAATGGACATTGGGTGGATAAATGCTATCCCCAGTATAATGGAAGACAGAGGGCGGACTGGTCAAGGCAAAACCATTGGGCAAGAGCCATTTCCCGCCCTGGGTGGTTAATGAATGAAAACGTTCAAACGAGAAATCAAGGGAGATAAGAGCCCCCATGGTTTTATTTAGGACAATTTGATTTTTCCAGGAACGGTTGGGGGGGAGTGAGGGGGGTGAAAATATAACGATACACAGATATTTACGTGACAAGAAGATGGGTTGGTCCGGGAAAGTGCCAAATCTGCACAGAACTCACGCAAGGTAGTGGCACCGAGTGGAGTTGAATGAGGAGAGCCAGAGAAAAGGTCTGAGTCATGATAGAGGCAATAAAATGGCGGTGGAGGAAAAGGTCGCTTCAAGGGGCGGTGGCACAAAGACTGGTTTGTCCTTGAACGAACCTAATTTTTTTGTTTCTTTGAAGATTGATTCGATTAATGAAACTAGGGTTTTACTTAAGGACATAGGATTATTTATGAAATGGGGTGGGGGTTATTTAAAAAAAAACATAAGGATATCAGAAACTGGAGTTTGGAAAAACTGGGATATAAGATTGTGGTCAAGGCTCTGCAAGACAACTGTTACCTAGTTACATTTCCAACACAGAAGGATAAAAATAAGGTCAAAAATTCAGGGCCTTATTTCATGGAAGGTTCAGAAATGCACCTTTTTGATTGGAGCCCTAACTTTGATTCTGGAAAACTTGAAATAAAGGAAAGTTACACATGGATACGACTATATAATCTTCCCTCTGAATATTGGGCTGAAAATACGCTCAAGGTAATTGGAAGGCATCTTGGGAAATTCAAATACTTAGACAAAGTTCAAGAGGATAGCTTGTGTGGCACATACTTTAGACTTTGTGTTGCAGTCCCGCAGGGAATGGTGCTCCCAACTGTAGTAGAACTAGATTCAGAGGGAGGAGTGTCGAGGCAGGAAGTGGTAAGGGAGGATGAGCTGATAATTTGTCCCAGTTGCAAATCGGCGGATCATGGTAGGGAGAAATGTTTGCTGTGGGTTATAGCCAATGGAATAAATATGTATGAAACTGTAGGGGACTTGAGCACAGCCAAAATTGATGAAGTTCCAATGGGTCTTCCATTAACTGATATGGAAAAATAACTAGCATATTCTATATGGCCCCCAGGAAGAGTAAGCAAGGAATATGAGAAGAATGATTGTCTCCATTGGAATAGGCCTGAAGAAGAGACACAGGAAGACCCTCATATCGGTCAATGTGCTTCATTAGATGAGGCATTCACTACTTGGGTCGATGGGAAAAAGTTGGATGGTTTGCCACAGTTGGCAGATTTTCAGGATTTGAGTAGGATAGCAGAGGGGAATGGGGAGAGGCAAGTGGATTCAGTAGTTGAAGAGTGTGGTGGGAACCTAGTTCTAGTCAGGAAGGAAGTAGAGGAGACCAAGGAAGATCAGGTGTGGGGGAGCTAGGAATCTGAATCAGATTTGGACGAGAATTATGTGGATGCTCAGGTAGGCATAGTGGATGAAAGAGGAATAGAACAAATATAGTCAGATCAAAAAACTCCTAGAATGAGGTTTGCTAAACAAAAAGGACGCAGATCCAATAAAGAAAAACTGGTTATGGCGGGACAGGCTAAAGGAAAACTAAATTGAACCAAACGATTTTAAGAAATGGGAAGGAATTATTCCTTCCCGAGGAGCCATGAAGGTCTTAAGCTGGAATGCTAGGGGCTTAAATGCCCCTAGCAAATGGCATCTTTTTAGGCGTCAAATGGATACTAGCAAACCAGATATAGTTTTTGTACAGGAAACAAAATGGAGTAGGGAGGAATAGGAAAATAGAATGAGATTTTGGAAGGGTTGGGAAGGTGTTTTTGTGGAAGCAGAAGGAGCCTCGGGCGGATTAGGAGTGATTTGGAACTCCACCAAGGCAGGCTGCACTCTTATTTCTTCTAATCGGAACTGGTTGTTGGTCTCGGTGAGATATTTTTATAGCAATATTGAGATGAAAATGATTAATGTTTATGGGCCAACTGCCACAGCAGCAAAAAGGGACACTTGGGGATGCTATCAGCCACTTTAGATCAATTGAAGGAAGAGCGGGTCTTGATAGGGGGTGATTTCAACGCCACGCTGAACAATTCAGAAAAACGTGGAGGATTAAGAAACTTAACTAGGGTACAAAAGGACTTCCAAGACTTTGTGGATAGGAAGGAGTTAAGAGAAGTTCAAGCAAAAAACGGTGTCTTCACATGGACCAATAGAAGGCTAGGCCACTCTGGAATCGCGGAAAAGTTGAACAGATTTTTGTTATTTGGAGATTGGAATCAAACGACAAACCTGATTGAAACTTCAATTCTACCATTTAGTGGATCAGATCACTTCCCGATTTAGTTGACATTGACACAAGATGACTTCAAAGGAGGCTCTCCATTTCGATTTGAGAAAATGTGGATTTGTGATCCTAGTTTGTATGAGTTGATTTCACAATGGTGGGGAGAGTTTAGGGTGGGCAAGCAAACACATTTATTCACTTTTCATAACAAGCTGTCCTACATCAAAACCAAGCTACGGGTATGGAACAAGGAACATTTTAAGAACATCTTTACAGAAAGTGACAAAATAGAGTCAGAGCTTAGGAAACTCAATGAAAGGATAATAGAGGAAGGTATGGGGATGGAGGAATATTTGAAAGAGAAAGAACTGAAAGCAAAGCAATCAGAAATTATGGCCAGATTGGAGTGTCATTGGAGACAGAAATCAAGGGAATTGTGGTTACACGAAGGAGATAGAAACTCAACATACTTTCATAATACAACTTTAGTCAACAAAAGCAGAAATAGAATTGGAGAGCTTGAGCGGGAGGATGGTTTAGTCATTAGAGATGAAGGTGAGATCAGTCAAGAAGCTGTTAGGTATTTTGAAACTCTTTTTACCCAAGATGACCAACAACAAGGGGATGAGAGGAATGCATTTCTGAGCAGAATTCCAAGTATAATTTCAGAAGGTGATAATAAGGAACTGTTAAAGCCAATTAAACTAGAAGAGGTAAAAAAAGTTAGGTTTCAGCTGGGATCAGATAAGGCTCCAGGGCCAGATGGCTTTCCAGCCCTTTTTATCAAAAATTTTGGGAGATAATCAAGGATGATTTGCTCAAGGTTGTGGAGGATTCAAGAAGAAAGTCTACAAGTTTAGGAGCAATCAACCACACTTTCATTGCACTCATTCCCAAGAAAAAGGAAGCCAAAAACATGGGGGATTATAGACCAATTTCTTTATGCAATACCCTCTATAAAATCATCACGAAAATAATAGCAAACAGGTTGAAAGTAGTGATTGACAAGGTAATTTCTGAGGAGCAGAGCGGCTTTATCCTGGGGAGGTCCATTGTGGAAGGTATAATAGTTGCACATGAGACTATTCATACGGCCAGAAAAATCAGAATTCCAAGTATGATATTAAAACTAGATATCCTTAAAGCATATGATCGTGTGGATAGACAATTTATGGTTGAGATACTGATTAGGTTTGGATTTGATAGAAATTTAGTGGGTTGGATTATAAGCTGCATTGGTTCTCCTAAATTTTATGTTTTGGTCAATGGGGTGGCCCAGGGCTTCTTCAATTCATCTCGTGGAATCAGGCAGGGGGATCCACTATCCCCCTTCTTATTCATCATTATGGCGGAGGCATTAGGTAGGAGTATTTGTCAGGAAAGAATGGACAGCTCTTGGAAAGGGATTGAAGTCACCCCTGGGGTGGAGTCAAGCACCCACCAACAGTTTGTAGACGATACCATTTTGTTTGGGCAAGCATCAAGAACAAAGGCAAGGAGAATAAGGAATCTTTTGGATGAGTATAGTAAGGCCTCAGGGCAGGTTATAAATTGGAAAAAGTCAGAGGTGTACTTCCTTAATGTGTAGCTGAGTTTACAAAGGGACCTTACCAGAATCTTGGGTGTACGAGCTACATGTCTTCCTGGGAGGTTTCTTGGTATGCCATTGTTCACAGGGGCTAATAAGATGAGTTTTTGGGATAAATTAGTTGGCAGTTGCAAGAAGAAGATGGAATTATGGAAAGGGAAATGGCTCACATCTACTAGGAGATTGTTAATGGTAAAGGCAGTGCTGGCAGCAATACCGGTGTATTCAATGGCATGTCTGAAGCTACCAGCCAGCATAGATGACCAACTCAACCAAATTATGTGGAATTTTTTTTGGAATGGACCGAATGATACTAACAAGGTCCCTTTACTAGCATGGGACAAGATTTTTAGGCCACATCAGGCGGGTGGGGCAGGCATTAGACAAATGAAATTTATGAACTTAGCAATGGGGGAAAAATTGGTGTGGATGATGTATAAAGGAAACCAGAAATGGGTTAGAATACTAAGGAAAAAATATTTAAATTCAGATGATCCCGTGAGTATAATGAAAATTATGAATCCGCCAAGAGGCTCCGCCATTTGGAACTTTATTTGTGAGAGCAGAAGTATTATAACTAAACATATCACATGGGAGGTGCATAACGGGCAGAGGGCTTCCTTTTGGAATGACTCCTGGGATGGACATTCGAAATTGGGTAGCAGACCGCAACTGGATGAGATAAGGGAAGAAACAATCAGAGTTTTGGGGTCCAAAGTGTGTAATTATGGTAATAGAATTTTAGTAAATGGGATGAGCAAGTGGGTTTGGAAGGATCTCAATGTTATCAATGCTCCAATAGAGCAAAAGAATGCTTTAGCTGCAATTTTAAGGGAGAGGATTATTCCTGATACAGACAGTGAGGACATATTAAGATGGTGTGCATCTGCAGATGGGGAATATAAGGTTAAGGTAGGATATAAACTAAAGGAAAATACAGAATCAGATCCTAGTTGGCCATTACCTCTTTTTTGGGGAAAGGATGTTCTGCCAAAAGCAGGGGTGTTTACTTGGCTAGCAGCACAAAACAAAATTCTAACTCAGGATAAGTTGGAGATGTTGGGTTTCAGAGGGCCCAATAGGTGCATTCTCTGTAAGCAGCAGCTGGAAAATGTGGATCATCTTCTGCTCTCATTCCCTTACTCTGATTATTGTTGGAAATCCATCATGGGACAACTCAGATACCGGACTCCCTTTTCCCAAGGTTTGTTTGATTGGTTGTGTGCTTGGCCGAGGAAGAAAGTTAAAGGTGTTTTCAGTAGTATTTGGCAGATTTTGCCATCCACGGTTTGCTGGGAAGTATGGAAAGAAAGGAATAGAAGAATCTTTAAGGATCAAGCGATGGCCAGGGAGAATTTGGTGAAGAAAATAGAAGGATCAATTGTGGAGTTGGTCAATGTGGCAGCTAGAAGATGTCCATTTTCAAAAAATACTTTCACTAACCGGGATATAGACTATCGAATAAGTTTCAGGGGTTGTGTATACCAGTGGTGGCTGGGTCTCAGAGTATAGTGCAGAAGGTTGAATTAAGAAGGACAACAGTTTTGCAAAAACCAGAGGAAGGGTGGATCAAAATAAATTTTGATGGGGCGTCTAGTGGTAACCCAGGTTTGGCAGGGGTTGGGTGCGTTGCTAGGAACTCGGTTGGTGAAGTGATTGCCCAAGAAACAAAATTTATTGGAAAAGCATCAAACAATGAGGCTGAGTTCAGGGCTGCATTATGTGGATTGGAGCTGGGGAAGGAGATAGGGGCAGATAAACTTCATTTGGAGGGTGATTCACTTATCACAATTAATGCGATCAGAACCAACTTCACTCCTAATTGGTTGTTGAGGAGATGGATAGATCCTATTTCAAAGCTTGTTGGTTCCTTTTTGGAGTTCTGGATCAGTCATGTTTATAGGGAGGGCAATTCAATGGCGGATGGGCTAGCTAAGCAAGCAACAACAGGAATTATGGATGAGCAGGATTAGTTCACAGGATCAGAAGTTAAGTTAAGCTTTGTGTTGGTTTGATATTTGTCTTTATTGAAGTGGTAAGGTAGGGATGGGTGCAACTATTATAGCTAAGAGTATTTAGTTTCTCCTCGGGACTAAAGAGCATTGGTTGGAGCAGTATGGAGGTAAGAGTTTGTTTTCAAGTGTGGGGGAGGCGCCCAATGTCACATGATGGCATAATGTTGATCACCTATGAGAAAGATGGAACAAATAACTTGGTTCAGCATTATGGATTTGGAATAGAGTATAATCAGGTTCTAATCGGGATTAAAGTTCATTGGTGGGGCCATATGGAGGATAGTGTCTGCTCTTGCATTTGGTTGAGGGGCCAATGTCTCTATGTTGGCAGAATGTCATCCACAGATAAGAGCAATGGCTCAAACAAACTGGTTCAGCATTAATGATTTATCTATGTGGATATAGAGTGGTTGGGATAGTAGATAAGCCTTTGAATGTGTAATTGTGGTCTCATTAGAAGGGGTGATGATCGTATCCAGCATGTACACATAAAAAATACTGTGACGGGAAAGATAGCTAAGCAGACAACAACAGGGGGGAGGTCGGGCAGGGACAAACCACAGGCTTAGCAGATGAGAGGATTACTTTGGCGTTGAATTTTGATTTTGATGCACTGTTAAGGCAGGGAGTGATAGATTGGATATAGTCGAGCATATCCAGGCATTCACGGGTTTAAATTTTACTGGGTCGGGCTGCTATGTGGTGAACAGAAAAAGTTGTATCCACATTTGGAAGTGTTGTCCAATTGCACAATGTTGGTGTTAGATTAGGATTTTAGGCCTTATGTCCGCAAATGATTGTTTGGTGCGATGGAATCAATAAACTGACTAAGTCACTAGGTTGTAATAGGGGATATCACATGGCAGGATCAAAACTTAGCTCTGTATTTATTATTCTAATTATGGTTTCAATAAAATGGGAGCTGGCCCAATCCAGTAATTTAACTATCAAAAAAAAAAAGTGAAAAGAAGATGAATTTCAGGCCGAAACGATGTTAATGACCAAATTCAAGTGTGTGATACCATTTAGGACAATTTTAAGTGTCTACACCTATTAATATAACATGTTTCAATTTCAAATTATTTAAACTACTTAAAGTTATATAAAATGTTTGGTAATGTCTCATAGTTTAGCAAAAAGTAAAGATAAAAGTATGTGACTTAAGCAAGGAAGTAGGGCATTATCATGACTCATCATTCCCCTCAACTTTATGTTCTTGCTTGTCCCTAAGAAACTTATGGCCTAAAATTATATTGTAGTGCAATTTCCCTGTAATTTGCTATATTGGTAACCCCTTCCTCTTACTTCAAGTAGAATCCTCTATGGTATGAGATCTTCTCCCACCTGGCATCTTCTACTACATTGATTTCTTGTCTACGTCCACTCCAGTGTGAAATTGGGAATATAAAAAAGAGGAGGATGGAAATTTAAGGGGAGCCAAGTAATTCCATTTTCAAGGGAAGTTGTTATATACTTATGAGCCCTTTTCATTGCTGCAAGGTAATTAAAAAATGAATAGGGTTCTTTTCTATGCAACTTTGTTGTCAACTCCCTCTATTTATCTTGAGAGAATTCAAGTGTATGCTTCCCAATTCCTAATATACACTTTTGAAATCTTTTATAATCTTGTTCTCTACATTCTAAAATCTCTCTCTAGCCCTTCTTCGATCTACCAATCTAACCCATTCATCAACCACCTCATAGGGATTCTCAGCTTCTACTATGATCAATAGAGGAAATGACTTCTCCCTTTCCTAATAATCTCTTTGTATTTGTCCTCTTTGATGTTCATTCCTTAAAAATGAAGTTAAGGCTTTAATTTGAACATCTCCAACAAACATAAGAGAATTCTAGGAAAAATCATGAGGAATAGCTAAGTTATTTGAGACCAAAAGATCACTAATTATTTGACTGAATTGAAAATTATTTTTTTCCTACAGGTATAAGGTATAAACCCTAGCAAGAGTTTTTCCTTTGAGAAGTTGTACTTTCTTATTAGATAATTCTTCTATTTTGACCTTTAGCTTCTTGGTATCTATATCATTCCTAACAATTTTCCTAATATGGGATGTCATCAATTCATATTTTTCCCTCTCCCAATACTTTTTTTTTTGGGATAATTATTTGATCTTATTCCACAATTGAATTCCAAGGTTTACCACAGAAGGGATGCCAAACATTATTGGGGTTGTAGACTAATTTATTAGATGTGGAGTTCTATTTTCTACCTCATAAATGTTCGGTCGTGCCAAGCTCTCTAATCCTATCCCTTGTTGGTTAGGGGCATGCAACCTTTTCTCCAACTCTGGGATCCTTTTATCTAAACTTTCCTCCCTTTTTTGGTATTCTTTCAACTATGTTTTGCATGTTCCTCAATTTTGCAAGAAGGTGAGGCAATAGGGGAACCACAGGGCATGTTTCCCTCTACTGTAATTGTAGAAGCTTCTCCTATTTTTTGTTCTCTATCCATCTCCTTTGCATTTTTCCTTGGAAGAATATTATTGATTGTTGTTGGCTGAGAAACCTTCCCATTATATGTTGGGAAATTGGATTTTGAGGATTCTTTTTGTTAAAATGATTAAATTTATTTCATATTATAACCAAAATGTTGAACTTGATAAATATGAAGTTGATGCAAAATCAGTATTGAAAAATATTGATCATGAATTCACAAGTCTGAATTTTTCTTTAATGGTATTCGATCTACAAGAGCAGAACATTTATTGATTTCGATGTCACCAATTGTGGATAAGATCTACATGAAATATATAAGGAAGAGACACATCCCATGAGCGGACATGTCTCCACAAAGTGGAGGCATGTCCATTCATGAGATGTCTCATGAATTGTGCATTTTCATCTAAACTAAACACCCGATCACCAATTCAGAGTTAGTTACTTAATAAACATAAATGCTTACTAAGTTCGATCTGATTTTATCTTGCACAAATAAACAATATCCAATCTGGAAATGATCACCGATAATGATGCTCGATCGGGATCCTATATGAAACATGAAATGCTAATAATCCGCAATTAATAACCTCTAAATGCAGATCGATAATATACTTGGAATGTAGTAGATTTCGATATAAATGATGATGTATACAATTAATATATATATATATGTGTGTGTGTATACATATGTCAGTACATACTGACATATATACACACACACATATGATCATCATTTCTATATCTTGCCGAAGCTACCATATTTCAACACTCCCTCTTAGCTAGGGAAGATAACACTAACCAAGTATATAGTGATATCACCTTACTCGTGATATCAGAAGATATGGTATGCTTCTAAGAGAGTCAAGTCACTTGACATTCTTCATAACACATCTTCATTATGGTATGTGCACTAACATCAAATCTCATGATGTCTACCATAATAAATCATGGCATATCCACGGATACATTTATCCACCATGATTATCTCATAAGGATCATAATTATCTTCAACTGATATCAAGTCTCATGATGTCTATCAAAATGTCCAAGAGATACTATCATGACATATCCACGGATATCAAGTCACATGATATCCATCATGATAGTGAAACTAATCATTGTAGAGTTGTCACTTTACAATGTCAAATACAAGTGTTCATTATCAGAAAGATCGTCACCTTTCAATAATGTACACAGGGGGTGAGGGCCCATAAAGTCATGGAATCACACTCATGAAAAAAGAGTTTACACATTAAACATCTTTTAAATACATTAGTACAAAATAAACAATTTGAGTCTCAACAATAACTTACATTTCAACCATACCAAGTTTCTTCCTGAAGAGTTCAACTTTAACTCTGGAGAGAGGCTTGGTGAGCATGTCTGACGTTTGATCGTTTGTACTAATATACTCCAACTGGATCGCATTCCTTTCTACCATGTCTCTCACATAGTGGTAAGTAATCTCTATATGCTTTGATTTGTCATGGAATACTGGATTCACTGAAAGCTTAATACAACTCTGATTGTCACAGAGGATAATAGTAGGATTCAGAGGCTCACCAAATAATCCCACAAGCAATTTCCAAAGCCATACTGCTTCTCTTGCACCCATAGAGGTTGCAATATATTCAACTTCTATTGTACTCAGTGCCACAAAATATTGCTTCCTGCTACACCAGGATATCATCGCAGACTTCAACCGGAAACAACATGATCATCTTCTTTAGGTTCAGTAGGCTCCCTCTGAATCTTCAAGCACTTGCATCAACCTCTTGACCTCATCGTCCAAGATTTCCTGCAACACTAGCTTTAGAGAAATGGTTTCCAACGCACACCTCTGTAGAGATTCAGGGTTGTCCTCTTCAACCTCATCCCAGATCACTCTATTCTGAAAAGGTTTGCGAAGCTACCAATGTCAAATTCAGATGACAATCTGGAGAAATTCTAATCTTAGCAACTGAAGGGATCCTCTAAGGATTTAGAACCTATCCTTGCAATACAGTAATCTTCACTTCTTCTCAGTGAGTTACAAAACTCCCTCTTGATCCTTGCTGCAGAGATTGCAAAGAAGACTTCTGGAAGAGAACTCCCTCTAACCACCAGCTCAGTTCCATGGCTGCAAGTTGTGACTTCACGCTTGATCATTTCTTTGGTTGGCATGACTTCCTCATAAGATTCCTCAAGCTTTTCATCGCTAATCATCACCTTCCTACTTCTAGCTGGAACTTATAGATTTTAGAGAGAGATTACTAACAATTTATAACTATCCAAAGAAATATCAAGACTAGAATCATACAAGGTTTACTATTTCAGGTTATAGCATGAATACATAAGAATTTATGAATAATATTAAAACATGAATAAATAAATTAGCTAAAGAGAAATATATCAAAAAATCAGAATGAAGGAATAAAGAAACTTATCTTTAATTTTTTATATAACTCTTTCTTCCATCTTTTACTCCTCTCGAGAGTGCTAAACTCAGCACAACAAAAGATAGTTTGCACAACTACAGATTTCTTGAATGCAATATGTAGTTTAGCATATACAACATAGAATTAGGCCTCTCAAGGCACCATCTTAGTCCATGCATAGAGAGAATGTTATCGAAGTGATCATCCAATCACAACGAAAATTTGCAGTTCTCTTTTTATCTCAGAGTCACACTCAGAGATCTTTACAATTGCAAGGAATAGAGGTATCTCCATAGGATCTTATCCCAAAGATCACATATTTAAGAGAAACCATGATTATACACACATTTTTCAAATAACCAAGATCAGATTTGCACAACTTAGCAAACTGAAATTTTTACCCTAGATTTCAAAAGTATAAACACAAGAATACTTATCTCGATGAAATCATTTGGTTGCATCCATCAAATTCAAACTTCATCCAATAGTAGCTTCAACTATCAACAGATGAGCTCTTGGCAGCAAGATCGTAAAGACCATTGATGTCCATCAAGACTACAAGGATGTATATTGTCCTCCAGATTAAGCTAAACCACACGAATGCTGAATACTGCCAATAAGCCCGAATTTTCCAGATAACATCAACTTCATTTATGGACATGAAGCAATCACCCAGGCAGCACACGACATGATAATATCTTAAAGATCCAATACGTGGAAACAGAGTGAACCACACTTCTCATAATACATGCATACTTCTGAACCTTCAATATTCATATGCTTGAAAATAAGCCCAACTCCAAGGCGATAGTAACCAATACCATGAATATGGACCAACAAACGACAACCATAGAAAAACTGATATATGATGTCGTGTGCGAATGGAGAAGGACGATGTCGATATCGTGCTCCACCCTTTTAGTGGTTTTGCACATAACCAATGACTCCAGACTAACAAGTGATGAGATCTGTTTCGTCCCCTGTGATTTGGAAGCAACGAAGGGAGGTCCTCTTGCCTGACAGAAAACAATATGCTTGATACCTCAAGGGACACTACCTAGAAGCGCTCTTCTATAAGAATCATGACTTCTGAATTGAGATATGAGAGATAACAGGAGCCTGTAACTTTGCCACAATTTGGCTCTGATCGCCCACCTAAATAGATGATATCAATCCTCAAATCCGATGACTGGAATACATGAATCCAGACAACACTCATCGTAATCCTGACAACACTAATCCAACATATAAGAGATCGCACAGCTTCAAAAGGTTAGAGCAAAGACAAGCCTCAAACAGGGGTCCCGGCGAAGTCAAAGCCTGACACTGGAGGGAGATCGCGTGAAGCCTTTCGAAGGTCTGAATCCTAGGACTCACACGTCAGGGCCTTTTATTATTAGTTTCTCCTGCTTCTATTATTCTGATCGTTGCTTTCTTTCTCATTTTTGGTTGGTTATATGAACATGATAAATCATTTAATATTTGGTATTGATTGATTTACTCCTGGTAAGGTGACCATCGGGCATATTTTTGAATAACACATACTTCTCCTTGCTGAATCGCATAGCATTATGAGTTCCAGGTAGGACAGGGGCTAGGGTTCAACAGACATCCATGATTTTCTCTGCTCCTTTGATTACCCGTCCATCTCCAGGTCACCACATTTATTATTAATGTTGATTTGAATAAAAGAAGATTCCATAGGCACAACGACTGGTAAATAAAGAGGGAAGGAAGCGTTAGTTACAAGAGTAATCGCACTGTAAGAGTATGAAGTTCCTTGCCGAATATTCACCATCTCATGATCACACCTCATATATTGACAAATCAAGATCTTCAGACTTCAATCCAATATATATGTGACCCGACTACTACAAAAGATATGCCTCTTCTATATCGAATAACAAAAATGTTTTAACAAATCCGATCTCTTAAATTTAATTAGATCTTCCTTAACTTGGCTCTGATACCATGTTAATATGATTAAATTTCTTTCAGATTATAACTAGAATGTTGAACTTGATAAATATGAATTTGATGCCAAATAAGTATTGAAAAATACTGATCATGAATTCACAAGTCTGAATTTTTCTTTAATGGTATTTGATCTACAAGAGCAGAACATTTATTGATTTCGATGTCACCAATTGTGGATTGGATCTACATTAAATATATAAAGAAGAGACATCCCATGAGTGGACATGTCTCCACAAAGTGGAGGCATGTATGTTCATGAGATGTCTCATGAATTGTGCCTTTTCATCTAAACTAAACACCCAATCACCAATTCGGAGTTAGTTACTTAATAAACATAAATGCTTACTAAGTTCAATCTGATTTTATCTTGCACAAATAAACAATATCCAATCTGGAAATGATCACCGATAATGATGCTCGATCGAGATCCTATATGAAACATGAAATGCTAATAATCCGCAATTAATAACCTCTAAATACATATCGATAATATACTTGGAATGTAGTAGATTTCAATATAAATGATGATGTATACAATTAATACATATATATATGTGTGTGTATACATATGTCAGTACATACTGACATATATATACACACACATATGATCATCATTTCTATATCTGACCGAAGCTACCATATTTCAACACTTTTAATTAATAGAGTGACCAAAAAAATGTGATAGGGAAAACTAGTTCCTTTTCTTTTTTTATTCAACCTTCTTTTTAAAATATTGTACAAGAAATTAGGTACATTCACAGTCCTTTGATGGTGTAAATGGCTAAGAAGTTTAAAATGTACAGTGTATAAAATTGATTGTCTGTCATAACAAGTTAAGTCTTTAACAAAGTAAGAGGCAACAAAATCCCAAAGCCAGGGTAAAGAAAGACATTTTGTACCTTGGATGTAGAATCTAAAATTTCTCCAAGCACTGAGAACTCATTTTTGGTAGCAATTACATTTTACCTCACTAGGAATTTATCCCCTGTTTGTGGAAATATTGACACTTTTGCTATTGTTTCCTCTGAAACATCAACCCTTAATCCTCTTATCATGGCTTTGTCATTATGCAGAGTACTTGAAAATTGTTGAGTCATTAGCTCATTGTATTCAGTAAGTCAGATAAAGTAATCCAACCATCCTTCTTGTTGGAAAATTAGTAAACATTACCTATCTTCCAATAACAAATTGTCTGTTGCAGGTTCTCTCCTTATAAAGTCTCCTCTCAATTTTACAACTCAACCACATCTATCACCCTTTATTTGTACTCTATTCTTAGATATTCTCTTCTCACCTTTGTTGCTCTTATACTTTTGGACTTGTTTTTGTCATTTCTTTGTGACCAATAGAATGAAGTGGATGAATTTGAAAATTGTATGTCTAGTTTCTAAAAGGTTGTGTGATAACAATAAAGACATTTTGCTTCCCCCCACAACTTAATTGTGCTATTTATCCCCAAATAGAAAGTACGAGAAGGACAATTGTAAAGCATTTGAATTATGATACATGAAATTTTAAATGTATGCATGAATATAAGCGCATATGAAATCAATAGTTTTAAATGTTAATTGTAGATAGTTAATATGAAGAGTCCCTATGATCATGGAGTGATTGGAAAATTGGTGCATGTGAATAGGACTAGATGCCACCATCCAGCTTTGTGAAAAATATTTGAAATGATAGGACTTATGGTGAAGTACTGTGGGCTATCATGTGTGAAAAAGTAACATAGCATGAGGTATAGCATGTGTCCAAGAATTGTGAGTGGTGAATGAAAATTTGTGGAAAGGACATGTTAGGAAGAGTGGAATTAATTGTTACATTGTACATGTGTTGGAATGAATATGTTCTATGATATTAAGGTAAGTGGCAATGGCTACAAGTATGGATGAAATATAATGTGGAAAGTGCTACGAGTATCTAAACAATCAGGTCTCATGTAAGTGGTGTGCCTCAAGGCTTATTGCTATAGGTCTAGTGAACTTCTGTTGCAAGTCCAAAAAATAAAGGCTAGAGATCGTAACCTGTGCATGTGTGTGAATGTGATAAGTGTTGGATAATATGTAATCATACTTGGGAAATATTAGTATGCGAGTTGTGTGGCTCATTTGTTGAGACTTCACCTAATGTAGTTCTTTTATCTAGTGATATATCATGTAATATTGTCTCAAATTATCATTGTAGAGTATTTAAGAAATTCTTTTGTAATAGCTTCTTGTAAAGCTTTAGCATGTGGCCATTTACCAAGAGTTAAAATCTTACTGCATCAATGGTGGTTAGTTGAACTGCCCCATTGGGAAAAACATGTTGAATTTCATATGGGTCGAGCCATGTTGTTTATAACTTCCCCTTATGATATTTATCCCCGGAGTCATAAAACAAGGCCCAATCACCTGTGTTGAGTTGTTTAGTTTTGATGAATTGATCATGCCATCACATCATCTATTTTTGTATGATTTCAATATGATGAATTGTTGGGAAAATGTGTATCAATCTTGCAATTATATATGGTTTATTATTGATAGGATGTATGTTGGTATGTGGTGACTAATCATGCAAATACTATAACTTGTAGCATGATATGGGGTTCAGGGCATCGCCCCGAAATTTTTTTTTGCTGACATGTCAAGGTTTTCCCATTGACACGTCAAGGTTTTTTCTTGTTGACACGTCAAGGTTTTTTGTTAACATGTCAAATGAAAAACAACCTTGTAAAACCCTAATTCTAGAAAGTTCCAAAAAGCTTGTTATAAGCGGTTGGGATATATGTAGATGTGGGTGTATTCTAAGAGTCTGATAGCGGTCATGTTGTCTCTTGATCTTTGGTGGTGATACTCCTGTGAGAAGCTTTCTCTACAAGTATATTGTAATCTTTTGATTTCTAAATAATATATTGGGTAGATTTTGAAGTGTGGGGTTTTTCTCTCGAAAGGGTTTCCCCCACGTAAATCATTGTGTTGTGGTATGCATGATATTTGTGTTTATTTTTTTTTAAGTTTTTGTAACTGTTAAAGATTTGTAAAGTTTTGCATTTTTTCTCCTCTCAAGATTAGTGTAGGAAATTGTTCTAATACCTTAACTTCCTTACATGAATTCCCCCCATTCATGTCTCATCTAAAGCATTAATATTATGTAATCTCTCTTTCTATGATGCAAATGTATCCATTCCTAGTTGTACTATTGTATGGAGAGTCTTATATTCAAACTCAATGGGAAGTACAATATTCTTTCCATACACCAATTCATATGGTGTAAACATTGTTGTAGTTTTCCAAGTTTTCCTATAAGCCTAGACTGCTTCAGGTAGCCTTGTTGTCAAATCCTTCCTGTAGAGTTGTACTATTTTTGTAAGAATACTCTCTATATCCTTGTTCGTAACTTCTACTTGACCATTAGCCTGGGGATGGTAGATTTTAGATTTCATGTGTCTGATCTTATATTCTTGTACTAATTTCTTGATCAGAGCATAAGTGAATTGATGCCCTTGGTATGTTACTATTTCTCTAGGAACACCATACCTTGTGAAGATATCTTCATAAAGAAACTTAGCAATATTTCCATCTCTGGAAAATTGTAAGGCTTTTACCTCCACCCATTTTGTAAGATAATATGTGCAAACCAAAATATATTCCTTGTTATTTGATGTTGGGGATATGGTACCGATAAAATCCAGTCCCCACTGGTCAAATGGTGCAATGACTAATTGGGGCTGGAGTGGTGTTCCATTACTTTTGGTAGGTCTTCTCATCGTTTGGCATCTTTCACACCTTCTTGTGTACTTAACTGTATCCTTGTGAAGTGTAGGCCAATAGTAACTAGTGTTCAATATTTTGAGGTTGTCCTTTTAGCTACAAAACACCCTCCATAAGGTTCATCATGACATTTAGAATGTCATATACTTCATCCTCCCTAATGCATCTTCTCATTATGTTATCAAGCCCTGTGTAAAAGAGATATCTAGCTACCCATGAATAAGGAAAACTTCTCTCAACTAGATGTCTCTTTTCTCTTGGTGAGAGATATGGTAGTGTTTTCCTTGCAACTAGATAATTGGCTATATTTGCATACCAAGGTGTATGCATAGAGAGGGAAAATAAGTGTTTATTAGGAAATGAGTCATCCATAATATCCCTTTTTTGATTTTACTGGAAATCTTGAGAGAAAATATGCTACTACATTGGTCTTTTCTAGTTTGTCCACAATTATGATATCAAATTCTTATAGTAGTAATAACCATCTTACAAGTCTGCCTCCAACCACTTGTTAATTCATTAGATATCTTATTGTTGTATGGCCTATGTGAATAAAGACAAAGTATCATGTGATTTAGTGTCTGAACTTATTGATGACATAAACTACTACCAATATTTCCTTTTCAGTGATTGGGTTATTGAGTTGCACCTTGAAGATTCTTGTTGATATAATAGATGGCATGCTCTAAATTCATTTATTTTTGTCCTATAATAGCACCTGTTACAAAATTAGATGCATCTGTGTGTATGTGAAAAGGTATTGTCCAATTTGGTCCTCTCAAGGCTGAGGTCTTAGTGAGTGCTTCTTTAAGAGCTTCAAAGGTGTTTTGGCAATCAAGGGTCCAGTCAAATTCCACATATTTAGAGAGAATAAATAATGGGGTTGCAATCTTACTAAAATCTTGGATAAACCGCCAATAGTAACCAGCATGAACAAGAAAACTTCTGGCATCCTTTTTCTTTTGAGGAATAGGGAGAGTAGAGATTACTTCTATCTTGTTTGGGTCTACATGTATCCCTTTATTGGACACAAAGTGTCCCAAGACCACTCCTCCAGTTATCATCATGAAACATTTTTCATGACTCAAGGAAAGGCTTTGATCCTAACACCTTTGCAGGAATTTTTCCAAATTATTCAATGCTTCTTCATAAGTATATCCATAGGTGGTAAAGTCATCCATGTAAATTTCCATGGAATCATGGGCAATTTCTAAGAATATACTTAAGACTACCCTTAGAAATATGGTAGGATCATTACATAACCCAAATGGAAAGATAGAATAGGCATACTAACCCCATGGGCAGGTAAAGGTTGTCTTGTCCTAGTCCTATGGAGCTATTTTTATTTGGTTATAGCCATTGAACCCATCTAAGAAAGAAAAATATTGTTTCCTTGCTAATGAATCCAACACCTGATCAATAAAAGGGGAAAGTGGTCTCTTCTTGTTGTTGCATTCAAATCTCTATAATCAACACATACCCTCCATTTTCCTCCCTTTTTGGGCACAATCACTAATGGGGACACCCATTGGTTGTCAGATATTGGATAAATGAACCCTGCATCTAATAACTTATTCATTCTTCTCTGAGGCTACCTTACCAGTTTGTAGCCTTCATTAATGCAAATTTTGTGCATGCATAGGTTAGGATCTATTTCTTTCATGTTATGATAGTCCCATGTGAATGCGGTTGTGTGTGCTTGTAGCATGGATAATAATGAAGACTATTATGTAGTTGTCAACTGTTTGTTGACATTTAGTGTTCTATTCAATGTAAACTCTATTGTCAAGGATGATGTCTTAACAAAGGAAATGCCAAGGCCTACTAAATTGGGACTAAAATTGTGGGGTAGTAATGTATGAAAAATTTAAGTAGACTTGGATGCATTTGCAGGTAAATTATGTTATGCAAAGGACAATCCAAGCATGTGAGATAATTGTATTATTGTGGGTCCCTACAATAAGAGTTTTGCATAATGTTTGCAAGGACTTCATATTTATCTTGGGTTTCCAACATTGGACTACATTCAATGGTAATTAGTGTTTGTAATGAATATTGATCATCCTCATCTAGGGTAGACCATACAGTTTGATCCAAATCTATATGTGGCTATACAGGTGGGTAAATGACTAGTTTTTATGTCACATTTCCATTGGAAATAATCATATTACCAAACCTACAACCAATAAATGCATTTGCAATAGCCAACAAAGGCATCCCCAAGATTAAGGGGTATTCTACAAGATTTTCTTTGCATTGCAACACCATAAAATTTACAGGGTATTCCCATGAGTCCAATGTGATAACCAAGTCTTCTATAATACCCTTTAGTTTAACAGTTGACCTATTTGCTAGTTGTAAAATAATAGGCATAGGTCGGAGCTCCATTAACTAAATTTGCTTCATGGTTTCCTTTGTCATTACATTTATGGCTGATCCTAGGTCAATTATGGTGTTTTTTGATGAGTTCCATTGATTTGAAATCTACTACAAGGCTCCCAGGGTCTGCATATTTAAGACTAACTATATTTTCTAACATGATGTCAGCAAGCTACCCTGAAACAAGTACAGTCTGAGGGTCCTTATGTTTCCTTCCTAGCTTCTAAGGATTAACTCTCTCATAGATTTTGTGTATATTGGTACTTAATTGCTTGAATCAGGGGTATTTTTATGCAAACATTTTTCAGTTGGCCTAACAAGTTAGATTCAATTTTAGAATGATGTTTTTGTATAGTTAGTCTTTCAGGGAATGGTGGTTTTGGAATTATGATGGTTGGATTAACCTAATTTTGTTTAGGTTCCTTAGGTTGTTTGTCCATAATTTCTATTGGGGGATCCTCGTCAATAAGTTTTGTGATGTGAGGAGATGAAGGTCCAGCTAGCATTTTCCTTAAACGAAGATGGACATCACTCACCTCAACCCTATAAGTTGGGTACTAGATGGTGTCATTAGTATAAGCCTACTGAACAAATTTTTTTGTAGGGTTAGGTGTAGATTTTGTTGGTAGTTGAGGTGCTCTTGATTGTGATGGTGCAGCCATGGTTGGATTTGGCATTATAGCAAGTTGTTGTGGCTATGAGTAGTTTGTGTTTTGGTTTTACCATTGTTGAACTCCATGCCACTGTGATGGCCATTGGTCCTGTTGGGGTGGCCACTGGGAATTGTAATTTAGGAATTGATAAGGTTGTGGTGGCCATATCCCCTATTGTTGGGTCCAATTGGATGCTTGGGTCATTGGTCATGATGGATTTTGTATATTAGCCCAGGGTTCAGGGTGCCAACTTGAGAAGTTTGAATTACCACCTAGAAATGACATATTGTAAGACAAGGGGTCTTGAGGCATACCTTGTCTTGTTTTCCATGGTTTACATTGAGCTATGTAAAAAACTTGGCCTTCTTCATCCTCCAGGGAGTGAAATTCAGACTTTCCCTGCTTTTCTTCATATATGCTAGCTAGTTTCTTGCATTTATAGTTGATCCTCTTCTGGCAGCAATGTGAATAGAATTCTATTAAGGTTGCCTCAACTTCTTCAAGCTTCTTTATATGAAAGGTGTCCAATTGGGTATCCAAGTGGTTAATGATGTCCTCCTTCATATTGGACAAGAGATTACTAAGTTTAACCCTTGAAACTCTAATGGATGTCTTGTTCAGAGAAGATGTTCTATCACCCCTAGTCTTCTTCATGAATGATATAGAGTAGTTTATGCACACCTTGAAAATCTCATCAAAAGGAAGTCAAGAAATATCTCTTACTTCTATGAGATTTAGAGAATCCATGCAATCTTCATGGACTCCCCACAAAATAACCAATTTTAAGGATTCAGGAGAGATTCTAGTTTGAGGTGATTTATTGAGCCAGAATTGAAATATCTCCACATAATCCTCCAATGGCTCATCTTCTCTTTGTGACATCCTAAATATGCCATCCCTCTTTCTATCTATCCCTCTACAATAATCCTAATATTTCTCCAGGAATTTGGTCTTCATTGTTTCCTAGTTGAGGATAATATTCCTCCCCAACCCCATAAATCAGCGTAGAGCAACATCCTTTAATGTGATTAGAAACAGTTTGAGTCGGTGGTCATTTGTAGTATAGTCATAACTCCTGCATAGTACATCAAATTCAAAAAAGAAGTGTATGGTTCTTCTATAACTAGTCCATAGAAAATGGGTAATGATGGAGGAATGTTCTTAAGAGCAACAACCCTTTCTTGGTTGGATATAGGAAACTCAAATGTCACATGCTTTGTTAGGTTGTCCATGACTTCTTCAGCCATGATGTCGAAATGTGTTTTGGAAGTCTCCTCTGTGTTTGGGGTAGCTATCAGTGTGAGGGATAGTTCTTCTTCATTAATTTCCTCAATATGTTTGCTATTTCCACCAGTACCTTCAAATGCTTCATGAGCTGAGGGGACAAATATTCCTAGGGTGTCTCTCCACCTCTGCATACAATAGTTCTAGCTCTTTTAATTGGCGGTCCCTGCACATTGTTAATAAATAGCTTTTCTATTGATTCCTAAATACTTATTGGTCCTAATATTGAAACAAAATATTTTATGAAATCTTGGAAATAATTTAAAACACACATAAGAATCCTAAACTTAGCACCATCCCTGACAACAACGCCAAAAATGTAGAGCTTCCTCTAATACCTAATTAACCGGTGTCAATGATTGTGCACATGGCTTGGTGGACCTAAATATCCCTAGACTAAGTAGTTCATCGCTCGACATAGGGCTCAATTAAATCACCAATCATGGAGTTGTATGCTTTAGATGATGTTGACAACATATATGCATTCATGAATTCTAAACATCCTACATTGGTTGAGTACAAGTAAATGAAATATAGATAAATGCAGTGAGAGATTTTAATTGAAATAAACTTCTATTTCTTAAAAGAGAGTAAATGAATACAAAAAATGCCTAATTGCTATGGGTACTTAATGCTTATGGTTGTAACCAAATGACTGTTATACTGCAATATGTCCTAGCCCAATTAACCTCTAGAGTACTAAACAAAGTATCAACTATAGATTCTAATTCAAAATTTATAATTCACCATTCATAATCACATGAACTGAAAACTATTAATTAAACTCACAATGTATAATATGATTTATCAATCTAAATTAAGGTGGTTCAATGGTACCTTAAGTGGTCCTTGCTTATGTTGCTACATCCACAAGATCTCGTTAATCACTCACTCAAAAAACATGTTATCAAGGTATTTCTTCTTTATTGCATTCTAATCATACACGAAATTGTTAACAAAATCTAACATGAAATCTCATTCAAATAACACATACATGATCTAGATCTCCTCCTCGATAGGGTACCCCACTATATAGGGTCTGTGAGGGAGTCTAGTTATTTGTGAACTGAAAACAAACTTAAAGGTGATTCCAACTCTTCCTCAAAAATATGAAGAGGACTGAGTTTTTAAAACAAAAAATAATAACTATCAAACAAGAGTATAGAAATTGTAATCTAGGGTAAAATTCAGGTTGAGGTATTAAAGCATCAAAACTAAACCTACAAAGCCCTAAATCAACAATAGAGCACAATCCAACATAGAAATGTAAACATGAAGCAAATATCACCTATGCTATGGTTTCTTGACCTCCATTGTCCTCCATTTTGCTTGAATGTGCTTGATGCCCTCATATTTGAGTGTGCAATAGTAGCCTAATGTCTATGATAGCAAAATATTGAAGATAGTTCTCTCCTTAAGCAACATGTACTTGTGCATAAACTCAATATCTCAAAATGACAATGGCAGGCA
Organism: Sequoia sempervirens; assembly: GCA_007258455.2. Lineage (NCBI taxonomy): Eukaryota > Viridiplantae > Streptophyta > Pinopsida > Cupressales > Cupressaceae > Sequoia > Sequoia sempervirens. The sequence continues at coordinate 53,329 of VDFB02259480.1, forward strand.
TCTTTTATAGAAAGACAAGTGACAATGAATGGATGAGATTAACTAATGTTAATCAATGGTCAAGAATGAAAGTTGATAGGGTTAGGGCAAAGATAAGAAATGAATGACTGGGATTGAATAAAATAATTCAACCAAGGGTTGAAATTAGATGAGACAAAAAGAGATAAGGATGATATTGATAGAGAGGAAAAGCACGGAAAAGAGGAAACTAAATAATTCTAAAAATCATTTAGTTCGAGAGGGAAAGTGAATAATTAAATAATGGAAACATTATTTAATTATAGAAGAAAAGGAAAGTTAACTTTTTAATATAATTCAAAAAGTGAGACAAATTAGTAAGTCATAAATTAAATTAAATTTATTTAATTCATGGTAGAAAGGCTAAATGAATAATTAAATAATTGAAATAATTATTTAATTATAGCAGGAAAGACAATAATAATTAAATCATGGAAAGAAAAGACATTAGTGACATAATTAACTAAATAAAATTTATTTAATTAATCAATAGAAGAAATGAAAAGATAGAAAATGAATTTATTAAATAATAAAAATTATTTAATTAATAGAAGACTTATGACATTAGACCATAATTAAATAACTAAAATTATTTAATTGTCAAAGATGAAATGGGATTTTAGAACTCGCAGGCCTAGGACAATTTTTAGTGTCTACAAATCAAACAAAGACTTTGTACTCAAACAATATTAACTATTGTAACAGGAAATGTGCCCAAGCATAGCAGTTTTTGTTATAATTCTTATTCCTATTGGGAACAGACTTCTCTTGCTTGTCTTATTAAAAGATAAGAGTAATACTTGGTTATCCACGATTTGATCCTTAAATGACCACCTCCATCTTCTTCTAAAAGTGATCACATTACAATAAATTGACTCCATTGCATCAAACTTTCATCCTTATGCTACAAGTTGTGAGGCCCATTGTTATGGGTTGACAGGTTTCTTGCTGCAAATGTTAGTCTTTATTTTCAAGGTATTTTCATCATTAACAACCATAATTAAACATAAAATCCTACTAAACTCATGGATATTCATAACTCATACACACAACTATTAATATAACATGTTTCAATTTCAAATGCTTTAAACTGCTTAAAGTTATATAAAAGGTTTGGTAATGTCTCAAAGTTTAACAAAAAATAAAGATAAAAGTATGTGACTTAAGCAAGGAAAGAGGAAATTATCATGACTCATTAGCCCTCTTCTTTGATCTTTTATTGTGGGCTACTGCATTAAGGTTTGATTGATTCAAACCACATAAATCTGCTTCATGCCAGTTAACATATGATGTATCTCCTGGCATGTGGTCTTCTTTGCCTGTGACTGTTTTGTTTGCATTAGATTGTTGCCCTAGTGTAGAAGGTTCATTCTAAACTACTAGAGTCTTCATGAACTCACCATTTTGACACATATTTTGATTATGTTGTTGATTGCATGGATGACACCAATTGTGCTCTTGAGCAAGATTGTTTTGTATTGGAACGAGGGCTTTGACATGCTTGTAGTAGTTGGGTTCATAGCATTCAAGGGTTTAGCATAATTCCACTAATTTTACCCTTGATATGGAAATTTGTTTTGTTGGTAATTCTGATTTTGAGGTTGATAAGGCCTATTACTTTGAGCTTGTTGCCTCTTTATGACCACTAATTCATTACCAAAGTTTTGTAGCAGGGTTTCAATGGTTGGTGTGAATAAATGTCTTGTACCTAGCTAATTCCTAACAAGAGGACTTATTCAAATGTTAAGTTTACTTAGATTCTAGGTGATCTTCTAGAAGTCTTAGTTGCCTAGATAAGATCTTATCCTATCTTATCTTTTATACTTTTTTGTCTAGTTGTCTCATAACATAAGATTAAGACACGTCACAATCTTGTCCAATCCTATCTCCCACCTTACCTTTGTAAGCAAGGCCTCTCTTGTACAAATAAAATACCATTGTAATCTTGAGTATTGCATATTGGCCATATTATCTTACATCTATTATTGCAAATTTATGCTCTTTCTCTTCTCTCTTGTAGAAGATTGGTTTTGGTTTTGCAGGTGATCCTGGAGGGTCGAGTCCTTGAGTGACTCTAACATGGTATCAAATCTTTAGATATGAAAATCCCCTTCATGGGTTTGAGGGTGATTTTTGCTTGAGTTATTGCAAGGTTGTAAATCTTGATGGATCTTGAAAAGTTGAGTATGTTCTTCTCTTGCATCATATGATGGCCCGAAGAAGAATAAAAAACTCAATTGAAATACTAGATTTTGTTGGAATTATTACCTCAATCTCATAGGCTGAAACCCCTAAGAAAGCATGGTCACTGTGACATTCTTGTTGTCTGGTCGACTGGTAGTTTAATAACCTTGTGTTTTGCTCATGTCGCTGAGATAGAGTTGATGTCTTGCCGAATGAAGTCTATCGCTGTGACCTAGATGTATTCGTTGTGACCTTTTGTCGAGTGGAGACCTTTGGCCGACAGAATGTTCTTATCGGGTGTCAGGGAGAGTCTTGGATGTTCGGTATGACTCATATCGATGAGGAATGTCTCACCAATAGCATATGGCTATCAGGGAAACACAAGGGTCTCAGGGAGAAGTCCCACCAACTGGAGAATGTCTCACCGATAGCATATGGCTATCGGGGTAACACAAGGGTCTCGGGGAGAAGTCCCAGGGACAATGGAAGGTCTCACCGACAAGGATGCACTTGGGGTCTTCGCGATGACTCAAAGACTTCGGTATGAAGTCTTGGCGACCAATGGAGAGTCTCGCTGATAGTTGTATGGCTTCGGAGTAACATAAGAGATCTTGGTGAAACCTCTTGGCGAAAGACAAAAGTCTTGCCGACTGGTGATTGGGGCGCTCGGTATGACTTAGGACCTCGGTATGAAGTCCTAGCGAAAGCGATGAGTCTCGCCGACTGGTGGATGCTTCGGAACAACATGAAGACTCGGTGAGAGGTCTTGGCGAGAGCGGAATGTCTAGCCGACAGAAGACTTCGGGGTAACTTGAAGGCATCGGTATGATGTCTTGGCGAAGAGTGATTGTCTTACCGATGGGAATCCTGATGTCGGTATAACGTCTCAGCGAAAGCGATAAGTCTTGCTGACTGCTTGGTTCTCGGTATGACTTAGGACCTTGGTATGATGTCTTGGCGAAAGACGTTAGTCTTGCCGACTACTCTTCAGAATGACCTTTTGAACATCGGTATGAAGTCTCATCGAATGGTGATTGTCTCACCGATGAGAATGCTGAGGTCAATGTGATTTGAAGACTTCGGTGTAATGTCTGGGCGAAGAGCGATAGTCTTGCCGACTGATGAACTCTTCGAAATACCTTGTGATCTTCAGTGTGAGGTCTTGGCGACATGGCGAAGTCTTAGCGATAGCTCTCTGGACTCGGTGTAACCTCTTGCCGATGGGGACAACTCTTGGCGATATCGAATGTTGGTTGTGTTGGCATCGAGGAGACATAGTTAGTGTCTCACCGACATGCCAACACAGGTTGAACGCTCTTGAACATTTGAAGATTGTCTGACGTGGTGCGATTTGGACCAATTAGAGAAAGCAGGATGTGAACCATTTCTGTGTGGAAGTTGGAAAACTAAAACACGAGGAAGTGGAAACATCTAATGATGTTGGGCTAGATGATTCGTGAGATCTGATCCGACAGTTGGAAAAGAACGATTTCATAGAGCCTACAAAGAACGAATGAATATACGTATGCATTGGATGTTCTGAAGTAGGGGGTTGATAAGCCAAGGTGTTGAAGAGCCGGAGCTGATGAGATAGAGAAGCCAGAGAGAGAACGATAGAGAGAGGGTCGAGTGGCTGGCCGAAAGGCCGAGGCCATGAGGTCGAAGCAGAGGATTGAGAGGCAGAGTTAAGCTGTTGGAATCTCTCGTGATCATGATTGCTTTAGGTGATCTCTCAGGGATAGTTTGCTACCAGTTGTATCCAAAATGAACAAGATGTAATCTCTGAAAGGCTAAGAGTCTGAAACTGTATTGTAACTTTCTGTTGCTGAATAATACAATGGCTCAAACTTTGGAGAGTGGGGTTTTTTACCCGAAAGGGTTTTCCCCACGTAAAATATTTGTGTTTTGTTTTTTGTAGTATCTTTCATCTATGTTGTTGCTTGCTATTGAATTTACATGTGTTTCTCTCAGAAGGATTAATGTGGGAACTAAACTGTCTGTTTCCGCTTTAGGACATAGTAGTACGTGTCTTTGAGGCAACCTAATCGAAATTAAAATTACCGAAGGCACTACTGTTTGGAGTTTTCATTAGATGTGCTCCCTTGATTTCCTTATAGATTTGGGGGTTTATCTTTGTGGATTTGTATTGTAAGTTCATTTTTAGCATGTTCATGCAAATCTAAGCTCACCATTGAGTTTAGAATGTACAAGAAATTCAGATATAGCTTTTATTTCACTCAATCTAGCCATTGTATGATGTAGTTGCAAACTAGGGTTTGAAGCTTAGATATGGTGAACAATTTTTTATTGGAGCACTTATAGCCCAAATGGATGTTGTCATTACATTTAGATGGCCCAAATACCCCTATTTTCATATAAAATTTGTCCATTTTAGACGAATTTGATTTTTGGCAAATTTTTATTTTGTTAGGAGGGTCATCATTATAAGCTAAATTTAGCATTTTTTTCAAAAATTCATAATTTTTTATCCAGAAACCAGATTTTGATTAAAGAGATATCATTGGAAAGCTGGTTCTAATAACTTTCCAATGATGCATGTGATTTTTCAGAATTTTGTTGTTTGATGTCTATTTTTCTAGCTTGAAGTCGGACCTTGTTTTTCAACCTCCAAGCTCATAACTTTTTTCTTTGAACTATGTTTTTCTCAATTCTTGTGGCATTAGGAAGATATTCATGAGCACGTCAATTTTATATATGCACTTTTTGCAAAATAAATTCTAAAATTTCAAAATTTCAGATTGAAACCAAATTTGTACTTTGGCATAACGTAAATCTACAAAGAAAAGAGGTATTTTCTTTGGAACAAAAGGGTTATTTGCTTGTATTGTAAGGGTTTATACTACCTTAGAAAGTCTCTTTGGAAAGCCAAATAAAATGAGAAAATTTAAGTTAGAGAATGAACTTATGAGTCTTAATCCTTCATATTTTGAAAATATCCATAGACTGCAATTATCTAAATGAATAGTTTATTCTTTCTATCCTTGCTAAGCTAGGCCTAATTGTTCAATGTTTGTTTCTACAGTTTATGCTACAATGGATGCCCTTGGAAATACATACAGAATGCCTTCTCTTGATGGATTTATAGCTCAACTCACAAGGGAACAAACAAAGTTGGCACACATGGGAAAATTGAAGTCTTCCACATCTCAGGCTCTTCTTGCAAAAGATCAAATGGCTTTAAGTGGCAAAGGTAAGAAATAAAATAAGGACCTTGAGTCTAATGAGCAAGGTAAAGATTCACCTTCACATACTCTTGAGTACACTTCCTCTTTCAAAGAGGACTCATCTAAAAAGAAGTTGAAATGTGCATATTGTAAAAGGATAGGACATGATGAGCATAGATGTTATGAAAAAAAGATTGATGAACTAAGACACCTTCAGAAGAACAACATTTTGTTGCCCTCATCAGTGTCTTCTTCTTCTTCAACATCTCAATCCACGGGAGTTTCATCATCACATAAGGAACTACATGAGTTACAAATGGACTTAATAAAATGAAAGGACAAGCACTCTTGGCCTCTACAATTCCTAAATCTGGAAGATGGCTTCTTGATTTAGGGGCATCTCATCATATGGCATCATCTACGGGAATGTTCAAGACTTCTTTTGAGCTTTGCAATTCACCTAATAGTTTGATGGGTAACAACACATATATGAAGGTATGTGGGAAGGGTTCTATTGACATGGGAGAAGGAAATCTTAATGATGTACTTTGTGTTCCTTCCTTGTCATTGAATCTCCTTTCCATATATCAAATTACCCATAGTGGACAAGGTAAAACAGTTGAGTTCACTCCTGATAGAGTATACATAAGGGACTTGGAGACTGGAGATATCAATTGCTATTGAGATGGTTGATCATTCATCTCATTTGTATTCATTTTTAGATTTTGCTTCTACTGATGATTAATGTTCCTTTGACTGTTAACCACAGTCATTCATCAAGTGTGAAACATGTTTGTGAGGAGAAGTTTGGTCATCTAAACCTTGGTATTCTAGAGACCAATGTTGAGCTTCCTACTCTACCTCTTGCTTCTTAGCTATTAGTGCTTCTATTCAGTAGGATGATCATAGTTTTCCAGATCTTGCTTTGTGGGATGAATATTTGACAAGGGTTTCTAACTTGCTTGTGGAGTCTCATATTGTAGATTTGGAGGACACATTTGAGGGGGGTTCTCACCTCTTTGATAATAGTTTTAGCACAACTATTATCCCATCTTCTTTTCCTTTGGAGATTGACAATCATGATTTTCCTCATTTCCTTGATTCGACATGTTTCCTAGTTGAGTTTAACCATGATTATGTTGTGGCTTATTCAAGTTTGGAGACTCCTCATCAACTTTTAGAGACATATTTTGAGACTTTGTCATTTCTCCTTTCAATTGCACATGAAATGGCTTCTTCATCAACCTATGGATTTGTTTCTTCCTAAAAGAAGATATGTTGCTTGCAGACATTGGATCATCTTTTGTTTTTAGCCATTCTTCATCAACATTGGGGTTTTTTTATTATGGGGGGATATCTTGTCTCTCTTTTCCCCTCTTATGGAGGGGACGGGGATAGGGAGGGATGGGGGTATTTGATTGTATATTAATGATGGATGTAGTCTTTGGGCGATATCATTGGGTCCTCCATACATCATCCTTTTTTATATCTTTTCTCTCTTTTGAAGAGGAGTTGTGTCCCACTAGATTTTATCATTTTCTCTGTTTGTGAGATATTGCATTGTAAATGAGTACCTGACATGGTCTAGTAGCCAGGACCCATAATAATCATTTTCATGTTTTACATCTTTGCATAATAATCTACTTCCTAAGATGCACTTAAGGGGGGTGTTGGTGTGAATAAATGTCTTGTACCTAGCTAATTCCTAGCAAGGGGACGTATTCACATGTTAAGTTTACTTAGGTTCTAGTTGATCTTCTAGAAGTCTTAAAGTTTAGATAAGATCTTATCCTATCTTATATTTTTGGCTTTTCTTTAAAGTTAGTTGTCTCATAACATAAGATTAAGACACATGTCACAATCTTGTCTAATCCTATCTCTCACCTTGCTTTTATAAGCAAGGCCTCTAATATACAAATTAAATACCATTACAATCTTGAGTATTGCATATTAGCCCTACTATCTTGCATCCATTATTGCAAATTTATGCTCTTGTAGAAGGTTGTTTTTGGTTTTACAAGTGATCCTAGAGGCTTGAGTCCTTAAGTGACTCTAACATCAATTTTGTGCAATCCATTTGTAGATGGATGATTGGTAGATGCAATTGGGATAGGTGCCAAAGTGGGTTGTTTGGTTGGAAACTCTGAGAATAAAAGCATTGGAGGCCTTGGAGCTATCTTCCCGACCTGAATCAAACAATATTTTTTCCTAATGGCAACATCATATGCATTTGGCAAAGTCACTCTACACTTAAATTGAATCATAACTACCACATCACAATTTAGGCCCTTCAAATAATATAAAAATGCATGGTTTGGGGAAGGCTTTACTAAAACAGTGATTTTATCCCATGTCTTTTGAAATTTGAAATTGAAATCCCCCATGAATTCATGGGGAACTCTCTTTATCGTGGTTAACTACTCAACCAACGATAGGTGATCACTTTTGTTCTCAAATTGTTCACACAATTTCTCTCCTACCTCATCCCAATTTTGTATGGAGTTAGTAGGCAACCCTCTATACCATTGTAAGGCTTTTCCTTTTAGGAAAGCAACTAGGAGTCTGACAAAATTATTTTCTATGGCATCATGGATGGAGCAAGTATTTGCTACATCTTGGATATGTTCAATGGGTGGTGTGGTTGTCTCACTAATGAAATAGGCAAGGTTTTTTAAAACAGACGTTGGGATGTCATTTCTTCGAGCTAATACCAAAGAGCTATTGCCACTAAAGGTAGCAAACACTTGGTTTCTAGGTACACCCATACAAAATAATGGTATGTTTACTTGTGCAGTAAAAGTCATAGGTTGTGATGACCTATTTAAAGGAGGTGCAAATTGTGCTCTAGGAGAGGGTGTTACATAAACTCTTCTTATAGGGGATAAAGAATGTATATTCCTCATAGAACTAACAAATGGTAGTTCAATGTGTTGATAAATACCTCTAGAACAAGCCCTGGTGTGAATCCTAGGCATGGATTGCAACCTAATCTGGAACCAAGAGCCTTTTCTGTTGCAAAGTCGCTAAGTACTTGTGGATGCTTCTTAAAAGCTAGAGTTGTTGAGAGTATTGCCACTTCCTTGGCAAGATGAAGTAAAGTTTATCATACTTGTGCCACTAGGCATGCCAAAAATTGTTGACACATGAAAGTGCACCTTGTTGAACATGATGTTCAACATTCCAATGACACAATGAAACTAACCTCAAGGTGTGGGACCTTGCAGTTGAGGTTACATCTCCAAAGAAGGTCGGTTTCCTCTTCTAAACTAGGTGCAAATATTTTGGTCCAACCTAGCATACGGATTCCTATCACTAGTCATATTTGACCAACTCACAAAGGAAATGGAAGAGAAAGAATTGCATAAAAAGGGGAAAGGAGAGGGGATACACTAAGAATAAAATGATTATTCTAGCTTTTACAACACAAAGGAACAATGAAATGTCCAAGAGACTTGCACAATTTTTTATTTTACTAATCCCTATAAGCTTATGAGAATGTTAGGTTTGACAGACACTAGAGGAAAGGGACTAATTCACAATTAGCTTTGCAATGATTATTAACACAACATATACGCATACAAGGCAAGGCACTATGCACAACATAACATAATGGAAAAGAGGCAATAATAGAGAAATTTCATTAAACCAAAGGCTCAAAGCCTTGTTTATAGTTATAGAGATGCAAAATATTTGCATAAGTCAGCTAGAGAAATAAGGGAAGAATCATTAAGAATACACAAGTTGTTCTTTATATTGAAGCATAATAGAATAGATGTTGAAAACTCTAACCATAACTGCCCAAAGAGAATGATGAAAGGAAGACACCTAGCAATACAAATCCGATCTACAAAATAGGGAGGACATGTTTGACGATGCAAGAATAATCAAGCATTGATGGTTTAATCATTTGTGTGAAATCCCTTGCAAAATCCGTTGCAGAAGTGTCCATGGTCGCCTTAAGTGACAAAAATTGCTATGCAAAAAATTGAAAAAGCATGGTGGCATGGATTCGATCTACAAAGCATTGAAGGTGCCGTGGAAAAGTTGCGAACTTGAGAAAATGTAGGTGAGAGTAGCTAGAGTATTCAAGTTTGAGCATTGTAGCTCATGGGTGGTTGTTCGCGTGAAGATCAAACATCCTACAAGCCATTTACCAAGTTTGAATATTGATCATCGATCCACATCTAGAAGTCTGAATGTGCGTCATGGATCGCATTTGGAAGAGGTCTTAAGTCCGAACCGTTGATCTACAAGCTGGTTGATCAAACGACAAGCACATCATCACATCCTTGGAGGGGTTGGAAAAGTCAGAATTGTGATAGCATGCAATACTAACGTGTGTCCTCCATTAAGAACTCAAGTGATCAAATCAGCAAATTACATCATCAAAATTCACTGTCGTAGAGCTGACCTCGAGCGAAGATCTCAGGTTGTTTAAGGTCTTCTCTTTTTGGTGGTGGTCTTGTGTTGTTCCTGGGTCCCATAGGCTGTTGTGGCCTCGTGGACATTATTAAAATATTTCATTTCATTTCAAGGAAGGATATTTTTTTATGGAAATGACCGCAAAACCCTACCACATAGAATATATAACTGCAGTTATCAACCTTTAGGTGCATGTGGAAATATGCATCCGCTAAGTGGACAAAACATTTGTTTTCGATAAGAAACCCCTCCAATGACGTAAGCAAAAAATGACATCAATATGGAGTCATTAGGAAGTGAAATGGACTTGGCTGAGGAAGCTTGAAAAAGATGACGTCGTGAGGATGAAAGCAAGGTGGGATGACGTCATCAAGGTGCGAATGGGTGGTGATGGATGTAAGAATTTTGCAAGCAAATACATCTAAAATGGATGAAGAAATTAGGGAATATGAAGTTCAAATGGAAAGGTTAGAGGAATAGAGAAAAGCAGGGAAAATGAAGTGAATCAAACATTTGCATATGAAAGGTGAAGTTCAATTGAAAATACTCGCTCGTTGGAAGATGACATCATTTGACCCGCTAAATCCTGAGTCAATTTTGGGATGGGCTAGCAAGGAAATGGCAAGTAAGTGAAAATTATCGAGAAAAAGATCGAGATGTGGAAATGATCGAGTTCACTTGGAAATGCTCGCTAAGTTCCGATCAGACACGATTTTCCCATCAAACGAGGAAATCCAAGTGAGCTGGATGAAGAAAGCAAAAAGGTGAAGTTCATATGAAAATGCTTGCTAGTTCCACTTGGACATGAATTTCTCATTAAGTAGGGGGAAATCAAAGTGAACCAAACATTTGGAAGAAGTGGAAAATCACTTGACCACAAAATTCCAGCTCAACCAATACTTAGCGATTCTACAATTTACGAGGATATGGCATTCAAGTGCACATTTGCAAGGAAAACGAACAAAATCAAACATAAGTGGGGAAAACGAATTGAACTTCACCTTGCATGGAAAATAGATTAAACTAAATGGGTAGAAAAAACCCGCAAGGTGATGACTTTTGCCCCTTAGCATTTTTTCAAAAATTCAAAAAAACAACCCGACTTAATTTTTCACTCTATCCGTTGGTGCTAAGAATTTTGGGAGAAAAATGTCCATGACTAATATCTGAGATTGGTTATAAATAGAGGGTAGCAAAGAGGGCAAAAATTGCCAACAATAACACCTGCTAAGATGGAGATTGGAGATAGGGAACATGTTGACAATTTTGTTGATTCTAGATACGGAACATGTTGACAATTTTGTTGATTCTAATTGATTTATTATCTCATGGTTTGTTTACCTCATCAAAATATGTCATTTATTAATTATAATAATGGCCTTGTTTGCCACTACTTCTTACTCCCATAGTGTTTTCTCTCTAACCTTTAAACCTAGGCTTGCTCACTACTTATTGTCGTAGTGTATTCTCTTTAACCTTTAAACCTATGCTTGCTCACTTGCCCACGAGTATACCTATGTCCTTGTCCCTTCACTTACATATAGGTGCACATAGTCAAATTAGTAAAAGCAACTATACAAAAATAGAGAAAACCCTATCTAAATTCTTATGCACAAATACAATATGAACAATTAAAACAATGATTATGATACAAATCAAATATCACCACCTATTACAAGTGGATAAATAACGTTGAGCCCTAGAGAATTGAAAAACATAATTAACTAGTTATGATAAAGTGAAAGGTAATGTGAAAACACCTTGAATTAAAGCTAAGGTAATTCCTTTGGCTAGTTAAACATTTGAGATTTATTTGCCAATGTTGAAGGTGTAAGTTGTAGTTGTCTTTACTTTTGTTGTAATCGGTCGTAGTCGGTCATAGCGTAGTTTGGTTATGTTAATAAGACTATAGATAGTGGGAATAAATGTAATAAATGTTATGTGTATTCGAGTAACTAAGTCCCGATTAGTGGTAACGAGTTGTTATGAAACGTCACAACAGTTGGTTGCTCAACCACTGGCGAATGTTATATCTACTCAGTTTATGTAGTCGAGAACATGTTATGGTGATTTGGGTTGATAGTACTGTTAATATTTCTATGATTGTACATGGTGATAATTCCTGGAAATGAATAGAAGTATCTTTTATTCCAAGCACATTACGTTTTCCAATCTGTTGTTCTATTCCATGTTCTACATATAGTCCAGTTTACTTCTGTAGTACGTAGTACGTTGATTACACTTAGTGGAGTAAACATTTGGCACCGTTGCCTAAGCGGACTAGCGAATCACTCGTCATGGCAGTGTAATGGGTCATCCGGCAAAAGAGCCTGTGGACACTAATGAAGAAAGGGAAGACCTATTGACTGAAGATTTGATAAATCTGTGGAAGATATCCCTAAGAGATCATGTACAAAGGGAATCCCGCCGATGGGAAATCCTTGAGGACGTTATCTGGGATAGGCTGGAAGTAAACGACGAGGTGAATCACCTCCTAAATCGTATGCCCAGATTGTTAGCCCGTCATTTTATCATCCTACAAGACCTTCGAGAGGCAGAGGATCAGGAACACCGAAGGCAACAAATATTGCAGCGATATGAAGAACGAACCAAACGAGAACAGGAAGAAAGAGACACTAGTCGGAGACGTACGTCCGGTAACCACCAATGATTGCCTAAACAATTTTTAATGCTCGTACGACCGAACAAAGACAAGAACTGAGTACCTAGCGGGCATGAGACTCAAGAGGAGAAGGTTCAGCAATCACTCAGGCTGCAAGAGCAAGAAAACCAGCGAAGAAGACTAAAGCAAGTTGGTAAGGAATTTGATGAGGATCTAATTGAAATAAACCAGAGTATTAAAAGAACACATGAGAATCTGAAGAGAATAGACACATCCATTGGAAGAGCACATCAAAGTCTGGTTGAAGGGAGGAACGAAGGACCCTTTGGCACTCCGTACGGAGGAAGGTATAAAATTTGTGAAAACGAAGATGAATTAAGTGAAGAACTTGATAGTAGCATCAGACGTTTTTGGGAGTTGTTCTTATCGAATGACGACGAACGACTAACGAGTTGAAGATCTAAGCCCAGTACCCCAAGGTGGAGAGAGTACCAAAGGGAACCCCAGGAGACTCAAGGTGTCGAGGACGCTGACAAAAGACGTGGAAGTGACTCGTACGTGGCCAAGAGTGCAAGTGACGCACCAGAACGTAATGGGGAAACTAGTCTAATCGGGTCCAATACACAAGGAGGACAGTGGGGAAAGATGGTGACTCAAGCTACCAAAGTTTACGGGGAATGGGTCAAAAGATCCAGTACAGCATTGCAAAACATGTGAAACTATCTAGATAGCAAGCGGACAGGATGATCTGGATCAGTGGCTGAAAGCATTTCCAACAACACTCAGAGATAATGCCATCGACTGGTACTCTGAGTTAGATCAAGCACACAAAGCCACATGGAGGTTATTGAAGCAAGCATTCCAAGAGGAGTTCAAACTCCTACGAGATGATAGCAAAATTGTCACAGAGATATATAATACCAAGCAGGGAAAGCACGACAACGTGCGGACCTACAATTGGAAATTAAAAGATTTGATAGGGAAGCTTGAGGCACAGCCAACGGATGGCCTAAAGAAGAGGTGGTTTATTGAGGGATTGCTTCCCTCGCTACGAAGAGAAATGAAGGTGGTACCTCCATCCTCGTACACTGAAGCATATAACCATGCGATGGACATCGAAAGCGAAACCAAGACATCCTTCAAAGGGAAGAAGAAGGATGACGAAGAAAGCGCGGAGGAGAGCGAAGATGAATCAACAACCATATAAGCTCTCTGTCGTGACATGTTGCAGATGATGAAAGAACTAAAAGTCGACAAAGAAGAGTCCAAGGAGGCGAATGAATTATGGTGTATCGAATGCAAGATGGAAAGTCATACAAACGAACTACCTAAAAAAACTGTTATGTGACATTTACCAAGTTATGGGACACTCTATCAAGGAGTGCCCGTACAACTTAAAAACAAGGAGTTTGCAAGTGTTCTTCACACAAGGAGAATAGTCAACCCCTCCAACCACACCGCCAAGACACCAAAGCAACAACGCATCCCTGGTGGCTACCGTAACAATCAGGGGAATAATACGCCAAGAAGCAAAATTCAATACGACAACAAAGGTAGACCCATGATCCAATGTCGGAAGTGTAATGAATGGGGGCACTTTGCGAGGGATTGCCAGAATGGCCAAGGCGTCGGGGGAAAGCTATGCAAATGGTGTGGTCTGGGTGATCATGAAGACACAGACTGTCCAAAGCAAAAAGGTATCAACATGCTGGAGATAGCCGACAAAGAAGTCTTGGCGATTACAAGGGTGCAGTTGAAGAAGGCCAATTACCCGGACCCTTGTACGAAGAAGGAAAGACTCTGAGAAGCCAGGATGGAAGTGGAAGAAGCAATGGTGAATGAACGGAGAATTCCTAAAGCTGCCAGTACCTTGCTACAATTTGAGTCCGAGAAGAACATAGTACGACAGGTACTTCACACAACTGTACCAATCAAGGTAATAGACCTACAAATGATGCCTCAACTAAGGGTAGCACTCACAAATGTCATTGAAGACAATATTCAGAAGGGTCCGACAGAAAGTATGAGAGAACCGGCAGGAGACACCACGGATCCAATGTTATTCGTAGTAGGTGTCGGGAGGAAGTCAACCGTCGTACAAATGGAAATTTTGGGAATGAAACTATCCAACACCATCATCGACGGAGGTTCTAAGGTGAACGTATTGCCAGAGGAGACATGGAAGTGCTTGGGCAAGCCAACTCTCTGGCCCCCGACATTCCATCTGGTAGGAGAAGACCAGCATGGCATCAAACCCCTCGGTACGCTAATGGCGCAAAAAGTACTGATCGGTACACAACAATTCTTGCTAAATTTCGTCGTCATCCCATTGGAGAAAAAGGTGTACGATGCACTGTTAGGATGTGGATGGTTGATTGCCGCCAAGGCAAACCACAACTGGAAGAACACACTTTCCATCGAGAGCCATGGGAAGTACACCATTGATTTGAAAAGCCAAGCGGTCAGTGAAGAACTGGCGTCCTCAGAGTCGGAATCAAATGGGGGGTCGGATGTGTACGAAGAATGAAAGATAATGGAGCCGAACGAGGAAGGTATACTGGAGATCGGGAGTTGCTCGGAGGATGAGACCAGTTCATTGAACGATTTATTCCACTGGAAAATGGAAGATTATGAAGTCTTCCACCCTAATTGCAACATGCTACAGATCAAAGAAGGGGGAGAGGAAGAAGATAAGGGCCCGACGAGTGAGACATTTCCTCCAGAATATGGCAAGTACAAGGAAGGTGTGGCAAAATTGGATGAGATGCCAACACACAAGTTTGAGCCAGATAAACTCATCAAGTACGAGGAACCAACGCTGAAGAAGGTAAACCTTGGTGAGCCAAAAAAACCTAAAGAGATTCTCATCGATGATGACTAGGACCCCGTACTAAAAGCTGCAGCATTCAAAATCTTCATGGAATATAAAGATGCCTTCGCCTAGACATATAAGGATCTCAAGGGCATACCATCAAAGTTGTGCGTACACAGGATCCCTCTCGTATCGGGAGCCCAGCCGTATGGAAGAGACCTTACCGGATGAATAAAAATTATGCTACCAAGGTGCAGGAGGAAATTGAGATGTTGGAAGCGGGCATCATTTTTAAAGTGGAGGTCAGTGAGTGGGTGTCACTGATTGTCATCTCATTGAAGAAAGAAACAGAGAATATCAAAATATGTGTCGACTTCCAGAGTTCGAATGCGATCACCATCAAGGACCCGTTTCATATCCCCTTCATTGGCACAATCCTTGAAGAGGTTGCCAGACATGAAATGTACTCGTTCTTGGACGGGTTTTTAGGCTACAACCAAATCAATATTGCGGAGGAAGATAAGTTGAAGACTACGTTTGTGTTTGAGGACGGGGTGTACGTGTACAACTAGATGTCATTCGGATTGTGTAACGCACCAGCCACATTTCAGAGGATAATACTTTACATTTTTGACAGAATGTCTGTAGGTAACTTCAAAGCCTTCCTTGATGACTGGTCGATTTACAGCGATAAAGAAAAGCATTTGAAGGCCCTAGGCAAGTGCATGGAGAGATGTAGGGCAGCCTGCCTTGCATTGAATCCTAGGAAATACAGATTTATGGTGCCACAAGGGAAGCTACTAGGACACATTGTGTGCAAGGCCAGATTGAAAACCGATCCCGATAAGGTGAGAGTGATCATACAGATGGAGGCTCCAGAGAACGTCATCGGTGTGAAGTCCTTCCTCGGGCATGTGGGATACTATCGGAGGTTCATCAAAAAAATTGCACAAGTGTTGTACCCTCTTGACCTACTAACGAGGAAGGGACAACCCTTCATATGGGCAGAAGAACAAGAGAAGGCATTTAACGAACTGAAGGACCAGTTGATCAGTTCACCCATACTAGCGTACCCAAATTGGAATAAGGAGTTTCATGTACAAGTGGATGCCTCCAATTTTGCCATTGGAGCGACGTTGGCGCAAGTGGGAGCACACAGGTTGGACCACCCGATATTCTTTGCGAGTCGGCTACTTTCCAGAGAGGAGAGAGACTCGCACTACCGAACGCGAAGCGCTGGGGATGGTCTACTCCGTATAGAAATTCAGGCATTATCTTCTAGCCATGTCGTTCACCTTTTATGTGGATCACCAAGCCTTAATGTATTTGGTGAATAAACCAATAATTCAAGAGTGAGTCGGTGGTTACTATTACTTCAAGAATTCACATTTACTATCATCGTACGACCAGGGAAGAGACACATGATCGCCGATCAATTATCAAGAATTCAGTCGGGTGAACCTGGCAAAGGGGGAGTGAACAAAGACTTTCCGGATGCACACCTGTTTCAGATTGCAATACTTCCCTCATGGTATGAAAAGATTGGAGAATACTTGTCTACATCTACATTCCCAAAGGAAATGTCACTAGTAGAAAGGAGGAAGCTCGTACTAAAGAGTAAGACATTTCAGTTGATCAATGGCTTGTTGTATAAGATGGGGTCTAACCAAATCCTCCGAAGATGTGTCATAGAGGAGGAGATACCTGGCATATTGAAGGAAGCACATGAAGGACTGGCGGGTGGTCACATGGGCATGGATGCTACGGCTAGAAAAATTATGTTAGCAGGTCTATGGTGGCCGACGATGCACACAAATGCTCGGGAGTGGGTGTTAGGTTGTGACACCTGCCAGAGGGTAGGAAAACCATTGAAGCGGGACTTTATGCCACTGTATCCATCCCAACCTCAGGAGTTGTTCGAATGTTGGGGGTTGGATTTCATCGGACCTTTGAAGGTAAGTCAATTACACCAATGCCAATACATTGTGGTTGCCACAAAATATCTGACGAAGTGGGCAGAGGCTAGAGCATTGTCGGATAACACAACTCAGAGTATGACACGATTTATTTATGAACAAATAGTGACGAGGTACGAGATTCCGATTCAGATTATGAGTGATCATGGGGGACACTTTGTCAACCATGTCATCCGACTAATGACGATGGAGTTCCGGATCTTTCATAATCTATCAAGTCTGTCCTATCCACGAGCGAAAGGTCAAGCAGAGTCTACAAATAAAGTGTTGGTATCTATTATTCATAAGTCTTGTGGCATAGAAGAGGTTGATTGGGAGGAGAGACTACCCGCAGTCCTGTAGGCCTACCGTAATACGTACAAGGTGACGACGGGGCACACACCATTTCAATTGATGTACGGTCAGGAAGCGGTAGTACCTATGGAATATATGGTATCTAGCCTAAGAATAGATGTGGAGAATTGGCTGGGTGATACAGAAAGTCTGAAGGAACGATTATACCAACTTAACAAATTGGATGAACGGAGAATATGCAACAACGAAGGAAGTACCGATACGATAAGCACCTCCAGTGGATGAACTTCCAGCCAGAATAGTTAGTTTTAAAGTATAACAGTCATAAGGAGATCAAGCTAGGGAAGTTTAAAGTTCGTTGGTTAGGATCGTTTAAGATTTGAGAAGTGTGTGATAATGGCTCTATAAAGCTTGAGAACTTGGATGGGTCACTACTACCCGAAGCAATCAACGAATCAAAATTAAAGTGGTATCAGGAAAGGAAAGAGAAGAAGGATACCATAGCAATCAACATGCTTGGCTACGCTACCAAGGAAGACTGGCTCGTGCAAGAGGAGGCTCCGCAAGAACAAGGCTGGGGTCTGGGAGGCCCCGGGTACACAGCAGAAGGGGTTTTGATGGAGTCGGGCGCAAACCAGATTATTGAAGAAAGGTTGGTGCAAAAGAGAGTGGAAGGGATTGCAATGCCTCAGGTACACAAGCACCTGACCAAAGCAATATTTGGGACACCAGCACTTTGGCGACGAATGGGTGGACATTGGAGCTACATCGCCCCCTACGAAGGCATTACGCAAGGATACCTGGCAAAAGAATTGGACAAAGAGGCATAGAAGGAGGAGGGACAAACCGCCAACGAACGAAGTATGTGCCAACCCAAGGGTACTGATGAAGAAGAGGACGAATGGGATGATGAACAATGGGAGGCCGAAAAGACAACCCCTTGTTTTAAAATGGTGATAATGACAAAAGACATGTTCGTTTTGAACGTGGATGGACACAGAGAAGAGGTACTTAAGCAAATGAGGAGAAAGAAAAGGAAGGTGTCGAGGATAAGAAAGATAGCGACAAAAGATGGACTTCGGAAAATAATACCCAACCCAGTCGAGCCACCAACTGTAGAAGGCGAGGAGGTTACATGGTACCAACGTTACGGGGGACGGTACATTGACGACAATTTTAAAGGTATTGGCCCTCCTCCATTGCTTGATAAATGGTTTGATATACAATATATAGGATCATGTTGTGAAGAAGAATGTTATAAGCGGCCCCCGCATACATGTAAATGGCACTATGCCTCTGAATTAAAGGTTAGGGAAGATGGTGGAGTCAGAGGAACAAAAAGGAAGGCTGAACAAGAAGAGAGAAGAGAGAGAAAATGAACAAAATTGGAAAAAAATAAAACCAGAGAAGAGAGAAGATGCTAAAAATCAAAAATTAAAAAAAAAGGGAAGAAAAAATGTTAGAAAGCAAAAAATGAAGAGGAGAGAGAAAGAGGGAGAAATAATAAAAGAGAAATAAAATTTGGAAATAGAATAATTGAGGAGAGAAAAAAAGGAAAATTATAAATTATAAAAGGAGTGAAATGGGGAAAAATAGAGAATAAAAAAATGGAAAAAGGAGAAAAATAGGAAATTAAAAAGTGAAGGAGAAAATATGAAAAAGCAAAGATACAAAGGCACGAGGGCATTTAAAATAAAAGTAAGGAAAATCATATGCCGCCAAGCCCATACAAGGGCAATTAATAAAGAGTACGACGAAGAACTCCTTGCACATCGTACGGAAAGGGTAAAGGGAGTTTGGCAGAAAAAAATAAAGAGCTCAAACATACAGTACGACATCAGCTGGACAGAGGTCACATGGAAGAGTGGACAACAAGGTGAAGACATCAGTGGGGGAAGTTTGACGAAGAAGCTTAAAGAGGAATCAAGGAAAACCAAAGCCATCGTACGACGTAGCATAAAGAATAAGACACTCCAGAAAGAGGTCGTATGGCACAAGACATTCCAGATGGAGGTCGTACGGCACAATACACTACAAGAGGAGGTCGTACGGATCCAAGTAGGCAATACCACAGAGGTCGTATAGATACGAACTTCTAGTTGCAAGCTTGTCCTATGGCCCAGCAAGTACTTCGTACAGTCGAAGTCAAGTTGTAGCGTGAGACACTCAATATTTTTTTTGTATCATACGGCTTAACTTGGCAAGTTGTATCATACGACCAACTTTTTAGTACATAGTACGACATTCAGAGATTCTTCCAGCCGTATGTCAACCAGAAGTCCTTCAAGTCGTATGGCAGTCACAGGTTTTTCAGGTCGTACGACAGTCATAGGTCCTTCAAGGCATACAACAGTTTATACATTGTCAAGTTGCAAGATGCAGTGTACGGCCTGAACAGAGCAACATAGTAAGACAACTTCAAATCATCAAGGTACGGCACTTACTCCAATTCAGCAATTACAACAACCGTCAAGTGGAAAGAAATAAAGCTGGTTGGAATCGCCGAGTAGACACCAAAATGGACAAGGGGAAGAAAATTGTAAAATACACGCCAAAGGTGGCAGCCGCAACAAAGAAAAAGAAAATGGAGGCAAAAGGTGACGATATGACATGGGAGAGTTTGATAGGAAATGAGTGCAAGCAGTGGTGGTGAAGCACAGTCGATGATCACACGCTAAATATTGCACTGAAACATGCTCGAGTGGACAAGGCAGCGTTGGTACCATTCTTCAACACGAGAGAATTTGAGCCTTGGTTGAAGGCCATGGTGGATAACTATTGCGAGCACTTGCACAAGTCTGCTGTAGATTACAGAGGATGTCCAGATACAATCTCCTTCTGGGCACAAGATTTTGAGCGAGTATTGGGTGTCCCAGCCACAGGAGTAGGAGTTAATAAACCAGGGAAAATGACCCAACATCATAAGGAATCCCTAATTAAACAGGTATGTTGAAATGATTTGACAGCCGAGGAGAGGGACACTATATGGAACTCAGGCAACAGAGGACTTCGAAAGCATTACCTGGCAAATGATGAATGGAAATGCCTCCTGGATCTGATAAAGTGTCGATTGACTGCTGCTAGCTGAGCATTAGACATCGCCCTCTGGATGGTAGACTATATGGTGGGGCTAAGGGTTGGCAGAGTTTATAATTGGGGACGTTTCCTCTCGAAACTTATGCGGGAATGCTTGTCGCAAAGGCACAAGGCATTTTATATGACGTAGCACGCAATTGCCCTATTCCTGGATGTTCATACACATGTGCCAGAAGGTAGATGGGATTGATTGCAGCCTCTCACTCATTTGGATCTAGGGTTGCCAACAACATTTTACTGGACAAGCTTAGAATTGAAGAAAGTCAGTGAGAGTGCAGCCACAGGGAAGAAGAGGAAACGCAAGGAGGTTTCAACGGAGGAAGAAGCATCAACATCTTAGCACAGTGAGGAAGAAGGGGAAGGGGAACCCATCGAATTGTCATCCTCGACATCAACTGCCAATTCACCTACAGACGAGGAAGTGTCCATCCCTGCACGAGTCGAGGCACGGCTAGAAGTAGAGGAAGCAGTGTTACCACCACTCCAACCAGCGGGATTCACCTTGCCAGCACCACCAATGAGTATGGGGAGTCCACCGCCAGTGACGTTCACCCTTCCAACATCATCCATGGGGGTCGAGCGAACACTGAGAGTAGCACCTTCAGTACCTAGTAACTCGCCAGGATAAGCGCCACTTGTTACATCTGTGTTGAGTTCGGCAGTTCCAGTAGAACCATTGCCAAGAGGGGATGTATTGCCAACAACTTCAGTGGGGATATTGCCAAAGCCAGGTTCGACAACTTCAAGGGTTGCACCATCAACAACCCCACAGGTTACACCGCTGACCATTCCAGCCACATTGCTAGAACCAGTCACAAGAACGTGGGGAATAATCACAACACAGAGACAGGCTTCCTCTGTCACACCGCCAGGAGTGGCTCAGATTGATGATTGGCTGGGATCTGTGGGCCTCACACTGGAGGTGGCCGAGCAACCTGTAGAGAGCCCTGTAGAGGAGTTGGTTGATGGTACGAATGAGGCGGCCCACTTATCCAGATTCAATAGAGTGTGACGATGGGACTTGCTGAGATGACACGAGTAGCCTGTTGTAGAGGAAACGGAGCCAGTGGTCATCATTCAGGAGCTTGGGGGACAAGTAGCGAGGGAGACCCTCGAGGGGGATAGGGAACCTCCCATAGCACCTGCGGAGGAGGATGAGGACAATGATTCTACAAAGTCTGGCGGGTTGGTGGTGGAGATGTCACAGTCAGATCCATCAAATCCAGTAAGGATAGTACAACGATATGTATAGGAACTAGAGCATATGGGGCGATTGATGATTCGGGTGGGCCAAGTTTCTCAAGAACTCAAGGTTGGTCGGTCTCCTCTTGTGGGCCAGGAAGTACAACACATCTGTGGATTCGTGCAGATGGGGTGCGAGTCAGAGTTTACTCGTATATTCACCAATGAGGGATAGCCCGCAGGCGAGACTCCTGCAATGATGAGGGTATGGCGTGGTAAACCACCAAGGCTGGCAAGAAGAGATGTTGGGGTTCTTGAGAGTCTATATTACATTGAGCTTGCATTCCACGATGTCTTCTATCTCATGAAAAGGCAAGTGTTTTCCACAAAAGTCGCAGTGTCACGGAAGATAGAAGCATGTGTTCTGGGTTGATAGTACTATTGGTATTTCTATGATTGTACATTGTGATAATTCCTGGAAATGAATAGAAGTATCTTTTATTCCAAGCACATTATGTTTTCCAATCTGCCGTTCTATTCTATGTTCTGCATATAGTCTAGTTTACTTTTGTAGTACATAGTACATAGTACGTTGATTACACTCAGTGGAGTAAACAGAAGGACTAGAAGAAATATTTGAAACGATGTAAATTAAGGAGCATTTCAAATGGAGGTTGCCTTTAAAGTCTACAGCATTTCAAATATTAGTTTTTTTATGTTTTCTTTTGTTAAATTAGAAAAAACTATAATACGTCAAAAAATGAGGGAACAACCCCAACTGTTATGTATGGTTGGTTCTATAGTGCTGGGATATAATAAAACCAGAAAGCTACGAACACTATGTTTGCACCGAGTAGAAAGTGTGGTAGATGCATGAGCAGGGCAGAAGTAGCAATGCAACATATTGCTGAAAATTTCATGGTATTGCAAGCTCAACTGGGCATCAAGTGCCATATGAGATAAGTAATGGAGGTCTCTCCAAGGTGTTGTTTAAGGCAATGGGTCCTACGATAAAATAACATTACATTAGAAAGAGGACTACATGTGAGTTCTCATTTCACAGTACATGTCCCTAGAAGCATGACTTTTCATATGGCTATACAAAGATTAGTGTCCAACTACTCCATACATGCATGCTGCTTGAATATGACTGCAAGAAGGTTAACACATACATATTTTATGTTCTCCGCTATTGTGGGTATGTGTAAGCTTTGCCCTTAGCAATTAGGTGAATGCCCCTTTATTCATTGATTCCAGTTCAGCTAAATTTGTTCTAATTCATTAGTATTCTTTGTTAAATTTTGAGTTTGTGAGTCATGCCAAATGCAAAGGCCTCAAAGAGATTATGAACTATTTTTACATTATGTGATATTCTGCCATGTCGTCTTCTGTTTTGCTTTCACTTACACTCCCATATATTTGCTTTGAAACAAGCAAGCCCATTTATGAATGCACCAATCACCA
Organism: Sequoia sempervirens; assembly: GCA_007258455.2. NCBI lineage: Eukaryota > Viridiplantae > Streptophyta > Pinopsida > Cupressales > Cupressaceae > Sequoia > Sequoia sempervirens. The sequence goes on from VDFB02259480.1 coordinate 76,585, forward strand.
GATGGTGGCACAAGGCCTTAAGGCGATAAAAGGCAATATACCAGTATAAAGGCACTCAAGTAAAAAGATATCCCATGGACCATTATGTTCCCAAGATGTAGCTGAAGGGCATTTACATTTAAGTGGATAATATACAGAAATTAGTCAATTTCGAACTGTTCAGACTTTCTTGAATGTATGCAAGACAGGTTAGTCATATCACTGAAGCACATGCTATTCAAATGCTCACACCAAGGATGAGCTAATGAATGAAATGGTTTTTAAAAGATAGATGCATGTAAACACAAATCCCCCAAATTTTTGAAAAATGTGGCTCAAAATATAGAGCCGCACCATCTTTGAATAATCGAGCTCATGAAAGTAACCATTTTGCTACTACTCACAATAACAAAAATTACTAAGCAAGCAAAAACTTTCTAAGACTTTTGTTTAATAAGTGATACAAACCAATCTCTGTCTCTTAAGCTTTGTAGATCTGGATTCTCAGCTATCTCAACAATAGAGATTGCCTCTACTTGTAAGAGATGTTTAAATGCCTGAGAAGAAGCATCTTCTTTGCCACATATCTCAGCAGCACATGCCATGTTGTACATTAAATCATATTGCTCTTCAAAACTTAGCTCATACTTGTTGATCGAAGCTGCCAGTCAAAAGAGGATAAAGTAGTTCAGGTGAGTCTTACAAATTGAAATTCTAAAATCAGAAGATGCTGTAACAAGTATTTTGATATCACTTCAGTGTGCATCTTTGGCTAAACATTATTAATGTGCCTACCGATCTTAGAAGAATATAAACTGGGAAAAAAGAGATGCTTCCAGAGAACTGTGTGCAACATGCAGTCAGTTTCCTTAGAGCCTAATTTTATATTGCTGGGGCATACTTTTAGAAATGAAAATACGTGACGAGATCAAACATCACAGCTGAAACCACAATCCATTAAGACAGAAAGGCTAGTTGACCACCTTCCAAAAGATTCAAAGCTTTCAAATACCAATGTAAACTTTTCACTGAATACTCTTCAGCCTTCTGGGTGTCACCCAACTGGAGAAAATGCTTTCTTGATGCAGAACATACTTCACCAAGCCCGATCAAAGCATCCAAATTAGTAGCATCAATTTCTAGAGCAATACCATAGCCTTCATTGGAAGCTTTTTCAAGCAAGTTCAGGACCTACTTGCCATCAAACAAAGGACATGTTAGATACTTCAACTTCCCAGTTGCCATTTAACAACAAAAAAAAAATGAGCTGCTAACAAACACTAACATATCAAAGACAGCTCAACTCTTTAAAATATCAAAATGCTAGAAAAGCTAATGATAAAAGAGCAAGTACCCTAGTCCAGTACAAGACAAGTTTTAGAGGCAGCCATAGTTTTCAGAAGATAACTTAAGCATATTCAATAAAGTATAGTGGAATTACATTAAGTATAGAAAATCAGAATTCAATTACTGTCCAAAAGGAAAAATTACCCATATAAATATCCTGAAGAAAATTATAAACAGAGTTAACACAACCCTCAGCCAGCAGTAGGCAGCACTTAATTCTGATAAATCATAAAACCAAATCCTCTTGCATCTTGCCTAGATTCTATCATATCTGGATTTTTCTATGTTCTATGGCATTTCTGGGAACAGCAGGATGTGTTTCAGGGACAACAATAAAAAATAATTACACACACACACAAGTTTAGTTATAACTTATATATGGAAAAAAGATTAAAGTTTAGAAATTCACACAATGCATCAAGCTTGAGATAAGGTATTTTAATGTTCATTGATAAGTATAACAGAAACAAAAAATTAAGATTTCATTGTTTTCCCCCAAGGCTACAAAATGACAAAATAGTTTAATATCAACACAAATAATAGTTTGCACAATTCAACACAAATATGAAATTGACCCAAAAATTGCAGTTTAATAGTTTACTATCTAATTCAGATAAAATGTTCAGATTTGTTTTTCAGAGAAGTGTTTAGGCTACATGGATTGCTTAAAAATATTTTGAGTGATCGAGTAATTGGTTCTTAAGTTTGTTGTGGGAAGAGCTATTTCATTTAACAAGACCTGAATTTCTTCCCAGCACTAGCTACCACCCCAAACCGATGGGTAGACTAAGATTGTTAACAAATAGGTTTAAGGCTACTTGAGGAATTATACATCTGGTCATCAAAAGACATGGATTAAATAGCTCTACCTTCACATGTCTATCAAGATGACACCATTTATGGCTTTGTATGGTTATGAGGCTTAGACTTTCATTGACCTTGTTATTTCTGACACTAGGGTTCCAGGGGCCAAAGATTTGATTCAAAAAAATTAGGATATCTTGAAAAATCTCAGACAACCCCTATCAAGCTCAAAATCAACAAAAAATGTATGCAGATTAGCACTGTTTTGAGTGCACTTTTGAGGTTGGTGACATTGTCTACTTATGATTACAGCCATATAGGCAGTCCTCTCTTAAGAGGAGTGGAGCAAATAAGCTTAAACCCCATTTTTATGGACTATATAGAATCAAACAAATAAATGGAGAAGTTGCCTATGAGTTGAATCTAGCATAACATAGTAAGATTCTCCATGTTTCTCACCTTACAGAACGAAATATAAGAAACAGAAGCATAAAAAAATATTTGGTTAATTGGAAGGATCTTTTAGTTGAGAATGTCATTTGGAAAGGAAAACAAAATTTGGAGCATCCCAAATTGCACTTGCTTGTGAACAAGCAATTTTGAGGAGGGAGGACAGTCATATTCCCTTCTCTAGTGTAAGTTCACTGAAGACTCAGCCTATTATTTTTTGTATTTTTTTTCTGTAGGCTAATGGGGTCGTGGAAAAAGGGAAATTAATTAAGTAATTGAATTACGTTGTCCAAAAGTAGCTTTGAGTTATAAACAGTGTTCCTTGCAGTTTCCTGAAGGGGACGCATCCCCTGTCAAGGACGCGTCTTGGGGACGGGGGGACAAGGGGTATAAGTTTGGGGACAGTATGGGGATGGCGGGGGGACGGCGGCGGGGGGGCAGTGGGGGGGCAGTGCTGATATACATATGGTACTTGAATAACTAGTTATAAAAAAATGTTTAAGAATAACATTTCAAATTAAACTTTGGCAAATTAGTAAAATTGCAAATACTAACATTTTGAATACTTGAATACTATTAGTAAAAGACTAATAGTCTAAAAGTAAATAAAATATTAAAATTTGACAAATGAAATTGTTGAATTTGAGATTTCTATTATATGAATATCGAAAATGACATGTCACATCATAATATCATATCATAAAAATGATTACAATGAGTAGCATGATACATTGATATCATAATCAAAATAAGTACAAAATGCAAAAATGTAGTGAAGGGAGGCCTCTAATCATCCCCAAACTCCTCATCACTCGAACTACTGGAATCCTCGCGATCAAGCTCTGCCAAACTAACACCAACCAGCCCTGCATCTGAAGCTAAAACTGAAGCATCCTCATCAATTTGTTCTGGCTCCTCTAGCTCTACATCCCACTGTGTTGCTAGACTCTTTGTACAAAAGTGTTTTGCAGTCAATGAGACGCAAAGCACTATGTACAGCCACAAGCTTCTATGCTCTCCTAGAGGTAACTCTGTTCCTCTTAAGAGAGTGGATGAAGCTATATGTAGACCAATTCCTCTTAGCAGCTAAAGAACTAGAAACCTGAGATAACAATTGGATGGCTAGAGTGGTAGTCAAAGATCCTGATCCATGGCAAGTCCACCACAAAATTGGGTCCTCCTACGCCATAGTTCGCATATCCATCTTGGCTGCATCTGAATAACCCCTAAGAGTGGCAAATTTGGTCCACTCAGTGCGAATCACACTATCATCTACATCATCATACATCCTCTCAATGCACCTGAAGAACCCTGCCTTCACCTCTGCATCCTCTATCGGTGTCACTCTACCAGGCCTAGTCAAGTACCACTTGGGATTAAATGCATAGGCTGCCATGTGCAAGGGAGTGTTGAGCTTCTCCCATCTCCTGTGAATGATTGGCTAAATATGCTCGTGGTAGAATGCTAATGTGGGGTCCCTCTCTCGCACAACAGCCCTCATCTGATCAAGCATAGAATCGATGCACTCATACACCTCTCCAAGGCTAGGTGTGTCCGCATCCCCATACCTGATAACCTGGAAAACTAGTTTAATGATGGCGACAATATATTTTGCATCAACCCATAACACATCGCTCTTCACCGTATCCTTCACCCTCCTCCCCTACTCTGTCTTAGACTCAGCCCACCTACTCCAATCTACTGTCATGACCATGAGTTGCAGTGCCTCTTGCAACTCAATCATTATGTCCAAGAGAATGAAATAGGAAGCATATCTCGTATCAGTAGGTTTCAGGAACTCCTTAGCAAAGGTCCTAAAGAGTGCATGTGATGTGTGGTGGTTGTAGATAAACATTTGCACATCTCTCGCATCATTAACCACTGCTCTAATCCAATCAATCTTTCCCATGTCCTTGAGTGCATTGTTCATGGCATGCACACAACATGGGGTCCACCAAATATGCCTATAAGTAGCCTCAACAAGTCTCCCTGCAGCTTTGCACACATGTGCAACATCTGTCACAACTTGGACCACATTTTGGACCACATTTTGTGGCCCAACCTCCTCGATAGCATCCCTGAGAACCTCAAATTGAAAATCAACATCTTTGCGATGCCCTGAACAATCAACTGCTTTAAGAAAATATGGGTCCTCAGTACATGTAACCATGATGTTAATGAGTGGACGATGGCTAATGTCCGTCCACCCATCCATGACTATGTTGCATCCTATCTTAACCCAACACTCCTTCATCTTCTCCATCAACAAATTGATCTTGGAATAGTTCTTATCCAAGATTGTGATCCTCAATTTCGTCTCACCTGGTGGCACATATGATGGTCCTCCCTTTGCCACCATCGATATCATATCCTTATAATAAGGAGATTGGGCAACATGAAACGAGATGCCATTGGCAAAGAAGAACTTGCCAATGGCATCATCTATGTCATTCTCAAGCTGCACATTAAACAAATCTGCTATGGGGTTACTTTGAGTTTGACTTTGCAATTTTTGTTTCCCCCTCCCCTCTCCTGCATAGGCACTAGAAGAAGAACCTGGTGTCCCTCCTACTCTCGTCTGCAAAGCGTGGTTGGATCTCTGTTGCTGGCTATGCTGAAGATGTGTCCTATGAAGCAAAATAGTAGGCACAGGTGCAGCTAGAGTATCATCAGGAACACCCCATAACTTATTTATTTCAACTTTGCATTTCATGTTTTATGGTTTTTCCAAAAATTCACATATCCCCACACCTTTTCCTCTAATGAAAAAGTGTGCATTAACTCTAGTGATGCTCCCATACCACCCCTCACCACAAAAGTTGCACTTCCACCTCCTTGTGCCACCAGATGTTGCCCCTTGCTTGCTTCGATCTTTTGTTGCAAATTGTTTGAGAGGGGATTTGGGATCAAAAGGACCCTTAGCATACTTTGCCAATACTGCAAAAGGGCACTCTAAAGTACTTGCTTCACTTGCCATGGAACTAGTTTGGGTTTCATGCTCAGCCCCATGGTCATCCCCCTCAGCCTCAAGTGCATATTCAGGATCAGTATCACTATGTGAATGGACCTCATCCTCACTCATGTCATGAGAGCTCATTGTGACACTGCAATAAACAAATAAATTCTATTAGTGCCTAGTTTCAGCTTAGTTTAACAAAATTGAAAATAAAATTTTAAAATTTCATGATGAATCTTGATGGAAAGATGAAAAAAAAAACAATGAGCCTTGAAATGAAAATATGAATATGCATTTGCAGCCATGTATAAGAAAATATGATTAATTTTTTAATCATAATTTCATAGACATGGCTACAAATGCATATTTTCATATACATGGCTGCAAATGCATATTCATATTTTCATTTCAAGGCTCATTGTAAGACTCAACATCAAATTACATTTTCAAAATGAATCTAAAAACTTGAAAAAAAAAACAAAAAACAATTTGAAATAACTTTAAAAAACAGTCAAAAAAAAGTTAAAACCCTACTTTGTGCTTGAAAAATCCTTCAAAATTGGTGTAGAATGCTCCTCCTCTTTCTCCTTCTCACCCCTCTTGCACTTGCAGCACCTCAAACTCACTCTTTCACTCAATCTTCTCACTAGTTTTCCTCTTCTTCACCTAGCTGCTGCAAAACATCAAATGCATATGTGAGTAAAAAGATGAGCAATTAGAGTGTTTTATTTCATTTAGAGGCTTTTAGATGGGTCCCACAAGCCTTTAGGGTTCAGCCCTAGGTACAAAGACCAATGAAAATAAAAGAAATTTAAAAAAAAAACCACTCTTTAACATGTCCAAGCGCGGAGAGTGCTTGGGCGTCTCTGAGACGCTCGAGGGATGTCTGGACGTCCCTGAGACGTCTCGGAGACGCCTAGGCATCCCCCGTGTCTCCCTAGCATTTCTCACATCCCGGCGGCGGTGACGGGACAGCGGAGGGACGTCTCCCAGCCGGCTCGAAGTCTCCAAAATGTCCGGGACAAGGGGATGGCTAAAATTTAGGGGGGGATGCATCCCCGTGGAACACTAGTTATAAAAAAAAAATGACTTTATTTAATTATTTACAAGGTTGTTATAAGTGAATGAATAGAGTGCCACTAGACCCAATATACAAAAGTGAGTGAAAAATAACACTTCATTATTTTTATAACTTTGAAGGAATAATCAAGAAAAACAAATTAATATTATATTATTTCTTTGAAAACATTATTAAAGGGGGGATTATTTTCAAATAGGGTCTTCTTGCTCATTTGAACAATTTCATTTCCCAAGAACGAACATGTGTTCTTTATTTCCTAAGGACAAAAAACCCTCTGGTATTGTTCATTTCAAAGATGAAAACCCTCCTAGCCTTTCAGACAATTCTACACAAGGATTGTCAATGTGCTCTATCTGATATAGATTTCTAGTATGCAGTTTCAAAATTTTGGTGTGAAGTTCTTCAAAGTTTGGGGTTTAACCATTTATGATAATAATATTATTATTGTTGCATATTTATAAATATTTTGGTGAGATTATTTACTTCCACAAGCCAAATAGTTCTGATTTATTTATGGCAGCACTAAAAATGTTTTGATATGCAATATGTACCAATCCTCATGCTGGTTGCTATGAATTTTACGAGGTTATTGACTGATGTAATAGCTCCAATTCTAGCAGCAAACCTAAGGAAAAAGTGCAGTTTCTAAGTAAAAAACAGGTCGTTCTCCTCCTATATCCTGGTTGAAGTTTTTTGGTGCTAGACATGTTAATTTTAGACCTTCTTGCTGGCCATATATTCTACAAGGAAAATATTATTATACATGGGGGGTTGTTTATTATGCTAGGGCCATTGGAAATGGCAAACATATGAGTTTAAAGTGTTGTGCAAGTTTGAACCATCCACACAAATTGAAAAATGGCAAATACTCTCCCAATGGCTGCTGCCCTGGTCTTAGGGGAGCATTCTTGTCTCTCTGCCAACAAACAAGTTAATGCTGATCACAACCAATCATGGAGTATATTTTTGAAGAAGCTTCAATCTAATTTTGGACCGTTCAAATCATCAAGAACATTTTGTTTAATATGTAACAACTCATTTTCAATCTTTCAGTTTGGTATTCAAGTTTTGGCTTTTTGAATATTTCTGAGTGCATAATCTTCACCCATTTGGGTTTTGGCTCCTCATGCAAAAAGGTATTAGTCATTTCCAATTAAGAGAGCATTGCTTTTAGTTAATTGGATTTTTCAAAATAACCAATTGAAGTACTATTATTTTCATAAGATCCAATATTGTAATAACTAGATAATTTACCACCAATAAATATTATTTTAATTGTAAAAGATTCTGGACGGTTCACCACTAGATCCCTGTTATCATTGAAAATGATCCTGGTCAATTTTTCCGCTAGATCCATTCAATTTTCAGTATATTATCCACCAACTTAGTGTGTATCAAAATCCGGTGATATAGTCTATCATTTTGGCATTGACGCATTTCTGGTTGTATTCAACTAATTTGGCTTGATCAGAATTCGTATATCACTATCGGCTATTTTGGCATTGATCAAATCTATGAATTTTTTTTAATGTAATTTGGACTTGCTTTCAATAACTTTATGTTTAATTCTATTGTCCCATCCTAGTCTTTGTATGCTCTCACCTTACCGATGTTGAGAACTTGGTGATCAAAAAGAGCTAGGATTGGGGTGACTGCAAAAATTTCTTGTGGCTTTGATCTAAAACCCTGCAAGGGCTATTACACAGGCAAATGGAGTTAATGAATATGAATGACAGTGATTGGGAAAAGAGACCAAAACCATCACATCTATATCTAGGCTCGGCCTATAAGAACCCTAAAATGATTTTTATAGTTTTGAAAGGTCTAATGTAGGATCTAATAATGCTCATAGGGAAATATCAATGATTGAGAAGACCAATCTAGGATATCGTAGGAGGAAGACCAATATTAATTCTAAAATCGCTCCTAACATCTATGAAAAATGAACATTGATGGAGAAAAATCTGTAACATGTACTTGCCTCCATGACTTGCATTGTGGACAAGGAGAAGGTCCACAATGCCGAGACCTAGTCTACCTTGACTAAAAAAGAGGGGTTTGGGACACCTCGGTAGAAGTATGCACAGAGGAATGTAGCCTCACAAATATATACACATTTTTGCATGAATTGATTGTGTCCAACGGCCACTTGCCACTTCCAATGTTTGTACTTGGCTGAAAGGACATAATCCGCCTAAGAACTGTAGGAGTCCCCAACAAAGATCTACAACTAATGACAATCTCTTGAAGAAATATGTCCGTGCACTTCCAATTTGGATGCCTTAAGCAAGTAGATTAAAAACCTCCCAACTCTCTATACCAACAATGGTGTAGCAGAGAAAGAACTACAAGCCTTCTAGCAAGATCCCGTTCTTGAGCTCGGCACCACTTATGGCTCTTGCCACTCCATATCCATTAGTGACCTGCATGTGACTCCAATAACTTTACAAGGCACACAAGGCTTTCTATTGGATTATCTGGGGCCCCTTGCTTGTAGGAAAGAACCAAAAGATGGTCTCTAGAACATGATCAAGTTCCATGTCCAACTCCACTAAGGATAACCACTCCACCTCTAGTTGGACTTCCAAGACAACATATAAACGGCATATAATAACCCCTACCACAACTAGACCCATTAATGAAACATATTAATAACCATGTAGAAAACATGCAGATGTTATACATAAACTACACAAACCGTATGTGCAAGGCTCAAGCATAAATCTGGCATTACATCCTCTTGCCCACAAACAATGGGTAAGCCTATTATTGATTACATACTTGCAGAAGATGTCATATCAAACACATGCGAGGGTCAATTGGTTATGGAAATCTTCTTGCCAAGCATGCATAACTACCTTGTTATGTAGAATCTCAAACTTACATAGCAATTATGAATAATAGAAACATAAACACCAACTTAAGTTCCAGTGTGCCTGAGGTTGTCAACAAATATTATGATAATATACAATACCACCCTAAAAGGGAATAACAGTAGTTCTTCAGGTTGAAAATTCCTGCCCAGATTAATAAGTGTTAAAATAGTCCCAATTAATAATGACAATCATAAGATATATACCTCCCGTAAATCTAGGTTAGACACACATGGTTAAGCATGTTTCTTAGGTACAGAAACTATGTTGGAGAAACTTTAAACCTGCTTCACATAAATAGTCACTGTCTAGGAGTACAACCACACCATAAAATTCAGGGGTTCCAGGTATGTACAAGAGGCATGATACAGAAAACTCAAGCAACTGTATTGCAGTTTTTTTCATGACCCTGATTTGGATGATTTTTGGGCATCTTCTAGCTTGAGAATTGCCATTTGTGCTGCTCCCACTGTAAGTACAACAGCTTATTGAAGAGTTCATTTGGACTGCTGGAGGCTGCTTTTTTCACGGTATGGACACCTTTTTTAACAATTTTGCACAATATGCTTTCAGTGAAACCTTTTAAGTTTTAAATAGTTTTGGCCAAAGATAACTAAGTAAACCATTTAATAGGATGTACTTTAATAATCTGATTTTACTCAACTGAAACTATCATGCATTTTTCCTGTTTTTATTTGAGCTTGTCAGTTATCAGGTTTTTCAAAAGGCCCTTGTTCAAGAAAACTAAAACTAATTGTACAGAATAACTGGCTTCTAACTGAGGTGAGGGGAAGAAAACCATTTTTAATTTCATATTCTGTTCCCTTGAGAACATGGAAGAAATATATAATACTCCAACTTTGTAAAAAGATAAAATCACTTTAGTTTATTATTCACCCATTGGGCTTATGGTTACACATCATGAACATGCACTGAAGCATGTTACCTTTACTTGCCTCTAGCTTTTAAAGATTGTATATCACTAGCATTCTTAGTATATTAAAGTGCTTAAATGGGAAAGATTCGCATGTTAGGTTATTCTGGTTGTAAAGAACCAACAATGACTTCCTGAATATTGCTTCCTTTAATAATAGAATAATACTTCCATAAATTGGAAGAATAGAGAAGTAGAGAAGCATTTTCTATTCACCATCTCTAGTTTTCTTTGACTTCTTAATGGGTAATCAAGAGTAGTTAAACACAGTTAAATTTCATTAGCCAATGGAAACTAGCTGATCATTTGGAAATCATAGATAAAACCAAAAAAACAGGAAAGGCCATTTCCATAAACATGTACAAGGATATCAGACCTGTGGTTGATAATCTGTATCCTGGGAAAACCTATCTGCCTGCACACTGAAAAGTTCTCCCAATGCAATGTAAACACTGATATCTAATCGACTGAAATTTGCAGCATTTTTCATCTTCTCCTCAGCATCCTTGAATGCTTTAGCTGCTACTACAATATCCACTGCGTGCTGAGAAAAAGTTGCAAAATGTTAAAAACTTAAAAACGAACTGATGGAAAAAGAATTAGAAACATTATGAACTAATATATGCATTCTTACCAGCAAACCATGGTACTGTTCTAAGAATGGAGATTTATGAAGTTAGTCATGTTTGTTAGAATTGAACATCATGCAACAAACATGTATCAAATATTAAAACAGTCTGCACTGCTACAACCTGGAAACTATTTTCTTTTATGACAAATGGTCTACATTGAATTTTCAACTTGTTTTCTATGTTGAATGATGATTTCACCATGTTATGGGTTGAATAGAATTTGTTTCCTTTTAAAGAAACATGTAGAAGGAGAGCTAGCTGCATAAACCCATATAAGGAGTGCTAGCTACACAACTCCAGATTGAATGTCATTGGATGCTACTGAAAGATATTTTTATAGGTGATCTTGATGCAGACATGATATTCATCCAAACCAATGTGCTTCACTTAATTCCTTGCTTTCTATTTGAAATGCATCTTTCACTTCCAAAGCATAGTAATTACATCAGGTGACAGTCACAATTAAATGAAAAACCAAAGCCTTGTACAGTAGAGAATTTATATATTGCTCTATCATATAAAAAGATAAGTCCCCATTACTTCATTTTCAGTATCTCCAATACAATCATGATTTCTGGACAAAGAGATGGAAAAGGTAGGTTTTAGGAATCTGTGTACAAAGCTCCTAGATGGCTTGTTTTTTCCGCACCACTAAATTTGGAGTTTGGTTCACACGTATCCATGTTCTTCACTGATAATGCATATGATCTTTACAACCCTGCATGTCATATTGGTTTTTAAAGCTCAATCATTGCTTATACTAGCACTGGCATGTAGTACCCAGTCCAATTTGTTCAAGTCAAACCGAAGGAGTTTCTTCTAGTTCTTCAATTAAAAAAGTGTTGTATCCTTGGATCAGTAATAGCGTTGGATGCCATGTGAACTTTAGGAACTGTGGCCTATGAATTTGGCTTTTGCGGCAACTGGTGATTGCAGGGGCCTACTGGGCCTCTAAAGATAGGTTGATTTGGTCCCCGGTTATGGTTGTTTGACTGGAGTTTTTTGTATGTTTATATGCAGTCTATTCTCGGTAGAATCTTGTCTCTGTCTTGATTTTCTATAATATTATTTAGTCTGTAGCAGAGAGTAAGTAGGTATCTGTAATGCCTTCCGTTTGGATACCAGTATGGCCATTTTTGCTGTTTAAGGCTGGTTAGGCATCATATGCTTCTGCAAATCTCTTTTGATAATATGCTGATGAGAATTTTTCTATCCTTATGTGATTTTTTGGGTGGGAGGAGGGCAAATTTACCTCCCATTCAATTAGCAATAGTACATAATAGTATTGGATGCCATGCAGTCTGGAGTGGCAAGCAGCCAATTCAATTATTGTGATGGGGTAATCTAAATACATTGTCATCTTACTGTTGATGTTACATGGCAGCGTTGGGCTTCTACTTCCAGCCCAGTTCGATCTATAAAGAACAAATTAAATAATAGCCTAACAGCTATTTAATTTGTAAGGCATCGATTGATGAAGAGACGCTTCATCATTTCACATTAATTAATATTTAATTATTGTTTATAAGGCGGACATCATGGAGACACAAATTCTTGAAGAGGTACAATTTGTTGAGGCCGACTACATGTATCATGGAGACGATTTTTTGGTGAAGGCCAACATGACATCTTGAAGAGACACATCCTCTCCTTCTCTCTTGTATATATGTTCGATGCTTATTCATTGTATCAATTATTCATTTTCATTCGATATCCATAAGTGTGAATAAGTGTAAGAAGAAGTTCATCAAGTACAGATCGATATATTGAAGGAGGCTGAGTTTATCATCAGCAAAGGCATCATATTATTTGTGTTAGCATCAGATTGTGGTGTCATTACTTGGCCTCATTGTAAAGGAGACTATTGTTTATCATTCACTATATAAGTGATATATTGTTGCTGGGTTTTTCTCCCTCAAGAGGAGGGTTTTCCCAGGGTATATTCTGTGTTTGTGTGTCTGATTTTTTGAATTAAATCTGCTTATTTACATCTAATCATAAAAACTAACATGGTATCAGAGCGGGTATAAGAAAGATCGTGATCAGATTTCTTCAAGCAACATTATCCTCCATTCTTATTCTCATCTTTGATTGCATCTATCTTATCATCGAGATGGTGAACGGGCTCAAGATCGAAGATAGACTTGAGGACGCATCAAACTTCACATCTTGGAAGTTTAGAGTCATGCTCACTTTGGAAGAAAATGAGTTAGCTGAGTTTGTGGAGGGTGAAGTTCCCAAACCAACCAATGAGAATGAGAAGCCACAATGGAAGAGAAATGGCACTAAGGCAAAAAAGATGTTGGTTGATTCCATGAAAGACCACATTGTGCCAATCATCTCCAAGTTGAAAACAGCAAGAGATATGTTCAAGACCTTGGAGGAGATGTATGAGATCAACAACACAAGTCGAGTTCTTGCATTAAAGCAACAGCTTCATCATATCAAGATGGCGAAAGGAGAATCCGTCATCTCATTCTTCATGAAGATCACCGAGTTGAGAGATCAGCTCTCTACCATTGGGCATATTGTTGATGACAAGAATTTGACTATGTTGGCTCTTAATGGTCTTCCTCCATCTTGGAAGTCATTCATTCAAGGAATCAGTGCGAGATCAAAACTTCCTAAGTTTGATCGATTGAGAGCAGATTGTATTCAAGAAGAATCAAGGTTGTCTGCGAGAGGCATTGGTCAAAGCTCTACAAATGAAGACATTCATGTTCTTGCCGCTCAATCCTTGAAGAAGAAACGAAAAAGAAGGAAAGAAAGGGTACTTCAAGAGGAATAGAGATAAAGGGTCAAATGGTGCCCTTGCATTTAAGAAGAAGGACCTTTCTCACGTTCAATGTTTTAGATGTGACAAGTTTGGTCACTATGCAAAGGATTGCCCAACCAGGCCTAAGCAGCAGGCTTCAATTGCAGATGTGGGTGAGATCTCTCCGCAGAAGGATTCAAGTGGTTTCCTATTCTATTCTACTTTACCAAGCAATGTGCCTACCGACAACAATACTTGGTTGATTGATAGTGGTGCCTCTCGCCACATCACCGGATTTAGAGAGCATCTATTTGATTTGGTGGAGAGAGACTCTAGTGTTCAAGTTATTATTGGTGATGATGCAAGTTATTTTGTGAAAGGAGTTGGGACCTCCTCTCTTCACCTAGATTTCAGCATCTCCTTACAGTTGAGTGATGTTCTATTTGTTCCAAGTATCAAGCGGAACCTTGTCTCTATCTCAACCTTGGAAGACAAGGGGTACCAAGTTGCATTCTCCGAAGGTAAAGTTCTTGCATGGCCAAAGAACTCAAGTATCAAGACTGCTCGGGTGATTGAAGTTCGACATGAGAATCTCTATAGACTTTGCACTCGTCCACTTCAAACCTTGTTGCATGATTCTTCAAGTTTGTGTGAACTTTGGCATAGAAGACTTGCTCACCTTCACTTTCAAGCACTACCAACCATGGAGAAGATGGTCACGAGCCTTCCTAAACTCAACCAGGAGCATGAAGGCACTTGCAGAGGTTGCGCATTGGGTAAGAATACTAAAGGTCCATTTCATAGTAGTGAAAGTAGATCTAAATGTATTCTAAAACTTGTTCATTTTGATCTATGTGATCCAATGTATGTTGCTTCTTTGAGTGGATTCTTGTATTATATAATTTTTATTGATGACTACTCTAGAAAGACTTGGATTTATTTCTTGAAATCTAAAGAATCTAAAGAAGTACTTGAGAGGTTCAAAGAATTTAAAGCTCAGGTAGAGAACTTATCCGGGAAGAGGATCAAAGTTCTGAGATCCGACAACGGAGGAGAGTACATCTCTGGAAGCTTCCGTAACTTTTGCATTGAAGCAAGGATTAAGAGGGAGTTTTGTGTCCCTTACAATCCTCAACAGAACGGTGTTGCAGAAAGGAAGAACAAATCTATTGTAGAAGCAACCAAAGTCATGATTCATGACCAAGATCTGCAAACCTTCCTTTGGGCTGAAGCATCTAGGACAGCAGTGTATGTTCAGAATAGAAGCCCTCACCATATTTTGGAGAACATGACTCCTGAAGAAGCTTTCACAGGTGTGAAGCCAAAAGTAAGTCATTTGAGAATCTTTGGTTGTCCTGTGTATGTTGATGTGCCTAAAGATAAAAGGACAAAGTTGGAACCATCTGGAAAGAAGGGAATATTTGTGGGCTACAGTGAGTCTTCAAAAGCCTACAGAATTTACATTCCAGGTTAGAAACTGATAGAGATCAGCAGAGATGTTACATTTGAAGAAGATGTTGCATTCAAGAGATCTAAGGGCACTCACATGGAGATAGACAATGAAGATCAAGGGTCACCTCAGGACATGGAAGTTGACCATACTCCTGAGATTCAGAGGGAGGCTACTGAACCTAAAGAAGATGATGATCCAGTTGAGCCTTTGGAACCTACTGATGGACCGAGAGACATTGTGATTGGTCGAAAGAGACCTCTTTGGGCTAGGCAAACAATGCAGGAGGCAGAAAAGTTTGCAGCCCCGAGAGGAACATTCAGAGAAAATAAAAGGCCTCACAAGTTTTCAAGCTATGTTGCATTGATGAGTCAAATCATTGAGTCTGAGCCTTCCAATGTTGAGGAAGCTACTAGTCGGCAAGTATGGAGAGATGCTATGGTTGAAGAATATCAATCTATTCTCAAGAATGATGTTTGGTACATCGTACCTAGACCAGAAGGAAAATCTGTTGTATCTTCTAAGTGGCTCTTCAAGATCAAGCATGCGGCTGATGGGAGCATCGAGAAGTACAAGGCTAGGTTTGTGGCTAGAGGATTCTCTCAGAAAGAGGGAGTAGACTATGAGGAAACCTTTGCTCCAATTGCTCATTATACATCCGTCAGGACCATCATTACTATTGCAGCATCTAAAGGATGGAAGATACACCAGATGGACGTGATGACAACATTTCTAAATGGTGTAATCGAGGAAGAGGTATATATTGAGCAACCTAATGGCTTTGAGGTTCATGGAAAGGAGTCTCATGTTTGCAGGCTGAAGAAGGCTTTGTACAACCTTAAGCAGGCTCCTCGTGCTTGGTACGAAAGAATTGATCAATACCTGTTAAGCTTAGGCTTCTCCAAGAATGATGCTGATTCAAACCTATACTTCAAGGTAATTGATGGCGAAGCATTGATCTTGGTTCTCTATGTTGATGATCTAATTCTTACTGGAGAAGATCACCTCATTATCAAATGCAAGGAGTTAGCTTTTGAATTTGAAATGAAGGATCTTGGTCTCATGCACTACTTCCTTGGTTTAGAAGTATGGCAGAAGTCAGATGAGATCATTCCGAGTCAAGGGAAGTATACAATTGACATTTTAAAGAGATTTGGTATGATGGATTGCAAATCTATGTCTACGCCTATGGAGACCAACTTGCAGAAGCTAAAAGAGGTTGCAGCTAGTTCAGATCTGGTGGATCCCACGATGTACAGGCAGTTGATTGGATCATTGATGTATCTAGTCAATACTAGACCAAATATTTGCTATGCAGTAAGTGCACTTAGTTAGTTCATGTGTGAACCAAGGCAAATACATCTAGTTGCAGCGAAGCATATCCTGAGATACTTGCATGGCACAGTTGGGTATGGCTTGAGATATTCTTTTGGTGTGGACCTGAAGCTGCATTGATATTCTGATTCTGATTGGGCAGGTGTGTTACTGATCGGAAGAGCACCTCTAGATGTTGCTTCAATTTGGGGTTTGCGATGATATCCTGGTGTAGCAGGAAGCAATCATTAGTGGCACTGAGCACCGTAGAGGCCGAGTATATTGCAGCTTGTGTGGTAGCTTGAGAAGCAGTGTGGCTTCGGAAGCTCCTTGTAGGATTGTTTGGACAATCATTGGAGCCGACTGTCATCCATTGTGATAATCAAAGTTGTGTGAAGCTTTCTGTCAATCCTATGTTTCATGACAGAACTAAACATGTTGAGATCAAATACCACTATATTAGAGATATGGTATTGAGGAAAGCAATTCAGTTGAAGTATATCAACACTGATGAGCAGACAACAGATATTCTCACCAAGCCTCTCTCCAAAATAAAGTTTGTGTACTTTCGAGACAAGCTTGGTATGGTGGAGAATGAAGCCCTAGCTGAGAGGGAGTCTCAGCATCAATGATCTTCTTTAATGCATTTCTCTCTGTGAGAGGGATTTGAGGTGCAAGCCCTTGTTAATGCATTTCTCTCTGTGAGAGAGATTTGAGGTGAAAGCCCTTGTTTCTACCCTCTGGGAGTAGCCATGGTGGATGTCATGTGTGACTCCATGACAACATCACGTGAGAGAGTCCGTGATGATTTTCTTGTACTTGTGCTTTTCACCCTTTGGGAGTAGCCATGGTGTAAGTCACGATGAGGTGACAACATCACGTTGAGTGATTCCGTGATGGGCACTTGTGCACATTTACCATTCATGGGAGTAGCCATGATGGTTGATATCACGATGAGGTGATATATTTCTTTTCCACATATGGGACTAGCCATTGTGATTGACATCATGATGAGGTGATATGTCTTATACAGCTGGAAGTATCCTCCCTAGCTGAGAGGGAGTGTTGATGTTACATGGCAATGTCGGGCTTCTACTTCCAGCCTAGTTCGATCTATGAAGAACAAATTAAATAATAGCCTAACGGCTATTTAATTTGTAAGGCATCAATTGATGAAGAGGCGCTTCATCATTTCACATTAATTAATATTTAATTATTGTTTATAAGGCCGACATCATGGAGACAAATTCTTGAAGAGGTACGATTTGTTGAGGCCGATTTCATGTATCATGGAGACGCAATTTTTTGGTGAAGGCCAACATGAAGTCTTGAAGAGACGCATCCTCTCCTTCTCTCTTGTATATATGTTTGATGCTTATTCATTGTATCAATTATTCATATTCATTTGATATCCATAAGTGTGAATAAGTGTGAGAAGTTCATCAAGTACATATCGATATATTGAAGGAGGCTGAGTTTATCATCAGCAAAGGCATCATATTATTTCTGTGTTAGCATCAGATTGTGGTGTCATTACTTGGCCTCATAATTGGCCTCATTGTAAAGGAGACTATTGTCTATCATTCAATATATAAGTGATATATTGTTGCTGGGTTTTTCTCCCTCAAGAGGAGGGTTTTCCCAGGGTATATTCTGTGTTTGTATGTCTGATTTTTTGAATTAAATCTGCTTATTTACATCTGATCATAAAAACTAATACTTACAACATGATTTAGATGTTTCTTTAAAGATAAGCATTAGAAATAAGAAGAAATATGCATGTCATCTTGGTTAAGAAATAATATATGTTATTATGATTATCATACTGACACAATATCGATTAACTTGATGTGCTAATTCACGCATATGTAGATTTTACTCCATGTGCCGATGGATAGTATTCTTGGTGCATGTGGATCAGCAAGGTCCAGTATACTCCCAAGCTTTGACATGAGGTTGAAATCCAGGGGTACAAAAATCTAAACACTAGATAGGGTAAATTTAAAGAAATTCCCTTGAGCCCTTGCACAAAAGGGTTTCATACACCAAATTAGTGTTTGGCTTGGCTGTCACCTAGAAGACAACCTTTACCTTTTCTATATGGATGAAATGAGTTGCCATTCCCCCTCCCAACTCTCTCAAGGAACCCCCCAGAGCAATCCAATGTACAGGTCAAGACATATGCCTCAAAGTTCCAAATTGAATCAAACCAATGGAATTGTGTTCGGCTATAAGTGTAAGGTACTTCATAAAGTCAGCTCAACCTGTAATAACCACCCTCAATTTTTATTTTATTTTTTGAAAATATGTTAGCTTCAACTATAACTGAAAAGCATAACAATTTGTTTTCCACTTTCTGATCACCCAGATCCCAGGATGGGCAGGGTGAGAGTTTATGGTGTCAGGATTACAACTAAATTGAAATCAACTGCTAAAAGAAAGCATCAAGTGGCAAGCCGGCCAAACCACTTATCCCGTGGGATGCATATGCAATACACAAAGGTAAACATCTGCTTATCCAACGGGAATTACAATGGCACTTCCAATTTTCAGTGGGAAAGCCTATCCAATACTTATAAACATTAAAACATGCTTCTTCCATTCTTTAGTGGTGAGTGATCACAATAAGGCCACTTATTTAGTGGGGTATGTATCAGCAATAATCAAGATATGCTCACTGGTGGTACTACCATCCAGTGTTACAAAGTTAGCTCAATTAAAATGACCTACTGCTGATATGAAAAGAACTGTTGTAACTCCCCAAGAGATTAGCAAATCATGAACCCATCAGGCAAGTTGCAATAATAATCATTATACCTTGTAACTAAGTGATGTTATACACTGGTACAAGTATGAAAATTCACTATAACTGCTAGTATCTGCTGTAGCTGGTCTGATATACTCAGAAATAGGTTGTTGCAGATCTGAGCAGCCAAAGTAATCACCCCAAAACTCCTCCTAAACAGCAATATCCACCTTGAAACACCCGATAACAGCTATGAGTTCACCTTGCATCACCAAACAGTGCCTAACGACCAAGAAAGGGGGTGATTCATCCACAAACAATCACACCATGCCTGAAAGTGGTACGGCCTGTACCAAGGCCATACTTTTCCAACGCCTAGGTCCTTCCAACCCCTCACAAATTCCACGATTTTGCAAGTAACAGACTTCAATGGGGGCGGCTAGTATAAACCAATCATTTCCTTCAATTTTAGCAGCTCAAACAAAGATTACTCACTCCCACATGCAAGTATAGCAATTTGCCAAGTACACGTACAGCCCAGCAACGAATTGTTATCAATAAACTCCTAAAAACTCACAAGCAAAGCTCTGCAAACTGAAGACAAACACTCCAAAATATGCAAACTAGAACACATCAAAAACCTCCATGGTTGAAAGCAACAATTGTAACTTCAATCTATTGAATGGTGATTTCTAAAATGAAATCACTCCAATCTAGCTAGGGATTATCTTTCAAATCCGAAACAAGAAACCTTGAGAGGGTTTTTGGCCTCAAAAGATTGTGAAAGAACCCAAGTTCAATCCGACAACATAACGATACCATTCATCAGCA
Organism: Sequoia sempervirens; assembly: GCA_007258455.2. Lineage (NCBI taxonomy): Eukaryota > Viridiplantae > Streptophyta > Pinopsida > Cupressales > Cupressaceae > Sequoia > Sequoia sempervirens. Next base: position 96,737 of record VDFB02259480.1, read on the forward strand.
TGAGCAAATGAACCCCCCTCAACCTCCTTTTATAGCTTTTGGAGGGAGAATAACCAATTTGAAAATATAAAATAATTCATTTATCTCTCTAAAGACCTTTTTGAATAATAAATAACTTCCATGTGCAAACCCCCTTCCTTTTCCTTAGGTGTCCACTTTTGAGGGGGACATTAAAATAACTTTATTAAAATATAATACTTAAGCAAACATTTTATCAATTAAAATTAGAAACTGAAGTGCATATTTTAAATATTTCACCCGAGTTGCAGAAAGCACTGCAATAGCATGGGAATCCAAATCTGATCACACCATGACGAAACTGAAGTAGTGGGAGGATGCTTGGAGTCAACTCAAAGACTTACTAAAAATAGACGTGCTCTCCAAGAAGTTGGAGAACACCCCAAGAGTCCAAAACAACTTTTGAAAGTGTCATTGCGATCCATATTGCTAACCGGGCTCATTGCCAAAACTAGAAATCTTGAATTATTGAACCTGTGCTCTCCAAGATCTTTTGAGTCCCCTTTCCCTTACCGATTAGCCTTATGGGAACTCGAAAAATACGCTAATTGTCACCGAATTGACTAAGCCTAAGAAGGGTGTAGCCGACCAAAAGTGTACTTAGTTGGCCATTAGTAATAAATAAGAATTTAATTAGTTTAATATTTCATGTACTTGTTGTGTACATACTTGTCATGTTGACATGTTAGTTAGTGGTTTCAAGAATCAGTTCTTGATGAAATAATTAGTGTAATGAAGGGACGCAGCAGTTGGTCCTTCAACCACCGCCAGTGCACTATATGTATTCGGAGTCATGTAGTCAATGTTACTATTGCTATGGTTATTCATGTTATGATTGTACTGGCATACATTCTATCAATAAAGACAAGTATGATCATTTTGTGCATTATCTTCTAGTACGTGGGTTATGTTCAATAAGTATTTCAATTTACTCGCATAGTATGTTTGAAATCCATCCTGTGAGCAAACAAGGGGGACATTACACAACCATGTGATATCCTCCCACATTGAGCTATGAGGTAGTGGATAAAAGTTAAAACAAAAACTCCTTTGGCTCCACAGTGGTGACAAACCTCTGACCCCACTAACATTGCACACTTTGTAAGCAACTCTCATCTTATTGACAAGTGCACAAATAAAAATTACAATTGCAATCAAATGTTCATCACTAATGAAAATATAAATACAAATTCTCCTAACACAAAGTATGCCTTCGTGCTTAGTGTGGATCTTTCTTCCAAAGTTCTATGTGGTGACCGCTTCCCACAATACCAAATAAAACAAAACTCTCGTTTCAGTCTCTTTGCTGACATCAAATCTGCAAGGCGGCTTTGTTCTTTGATTGGGATTTGTCTCTTATGGTTTACATTCATTCCAAAGTGATCTCACTATTTGTAATAAACGTTATAGTTTCAAGAGAACCTTTAAGTTTAATGGACTGTTTTATAAATCTAAAATGAATTCAATCTCAGAGAAAAGAAAAAGTATTCAAGCAATGGCAAGGGCTATAAAAAGCTTCCTTTCTTTTGAAAAAATGAACAGTCTCTTTGCCAACAACAAACTTTGCAAACTTATCCCAGGAAACAAAAATTTACTATTTTTTAGAGCAAGGTGAGCACCTCCAAGGCACACAATAAATCTGTAGTTAATAATGGTCAAGTTACAATCATCTTAGATGATGAGAATGAGGATCCTCCACAATGCCAACTTTGCTACCCAAGAGTTAGACACTAGTTGTGATTCACCAATGGGTAGGGGTAAGCTCCATATTCAATCTACATTCAAACCTACTTCTAACAAAGTCAGTTCTCTTATAAAGCATCCATTAAAAGTCACCAACATTGCTTATCTAGTGTCTAGGTCTGGTTTTCTTCATTCTATGTCTAGATACTCCACGTCTTCAAACAGCTGCCCCATTGTTGAGCTTATTCCTGTTGGTGTAATTAACTATTTAATTACATCTTCATAAGTTTACTTAGGCTTTTATTTAAGTGCTAGGTTGTATTTTCTTATCCTTATCTAATTGAGCTATCTTGTAGCTCAAGTTAGGTTTAGGGTTGCGCATGTTTGCCTTTTATAAGCAAGCCTCATCTTGTACATTTGTATCAATTCAATCGTGAATCAATCTTGCATATTGATATAGCAAGCATTCTCGCCATTATCTCTCTCTGGTGGAAGTATTTTGGTCTAGCAACTGATTCCTGGTTTCTAACATGGTATCAGAGCTTCCAGGGTTGCGGACTCCTTCCCGGATCTGAGGGTTTTATTTTTGGCTTGAAGATTTTTGCTGGGTGCAAATTGGGGTTTCAATAACCTCACGGTTGAGATCAGAAGGTTCCGCAGACGAATTTTGACTGTAAATTCGTCTATTTTGGGTAAAATTGTTTTTGAGGCAAAAAAATTTTGCTGGAACAACACCTGTGCGGTACGATTTTCTCATTTTCGCAAAAAAATATTTTCTGGAAAAATATTTTCTGCGTATTTATCATCAATATTTTGGGGCAAAATATTTTAATATCAGGCTATAGTTGTATTAAAAAAATCGAGGGTTTTATATATTTGTGGTTGGCATATTTTTTAATTTTCTGGACAGAAAATTGGTCGGTACTGGCATATTCAACAGAGAATATTCTCTGTCCTCTGCGTCAGATCCGACCCTACATATTCATTGGCTGTCAGAGTACCTTCGTCGGCATTTATTTGAAGCTTTTTGGTGGGTAGCATTGTCTACCCGCATCAGATTTGCGTCAGGGATCTTTTAAATCCCGTCACATTTCCATCGGCCTATGTACCGAGCCCTAGTCCTGTCATAGTTGTCGGCTAGCTTGGTTAGATACTTCACCCATATTGGCCATTCCCATCCGCGGGTACCTGCACGGGTAGCATCGTCGGCGTACTAACCTTCATCGGTAGATCTGGGGCTTTTATTTCTTCATTGGTTTCTTCATTCACTCCGTCGGCCTTGTCTCCTCTGTCAGCGTACCTCTATCTATTGGTTGTCAGATCCAGCATCACAGTGCACTCACATCGCACGGTACACAGATCTATTGATTAGTCATCGGTGATCGGACTGGTCCGAGCTTTCATCGGCGTCCGATAAGTTGCAGGTCAAAGAGCATTCATTTCTCCATTCGTTGGTTTCCTTGGTCGCTTCCATCGTCGGTTTGCATGATTTCTTCTTATTGGCATACAACTCACTACCTTTGCATGCTTGATATTTATCGACGGTTTATTTCTCCATAGCTCGGTCACATCACTGGCAGCCAGGTCGGGTAATGAAGATTTTCCATCTGCGGGTACTATCTCCTATCAACGTACATTCGACCTGATTTTTTGGCATATTCTCTTTTCGGATTTTTGCATGGCATATTTTTCCCTATTTTGGTTAGTTTTTTCAAAAAGAAGGCAAGTTCTTTTTTAAAAAGGCTTTCTATTTATTTTTTTGAAAAAGCTGACGAGTTTTTCTATAAAACTCATTTATTTCCAAAAAAAAAGGGGAGAAGCCAACGGTCATTCAGCCCCACAGCCCCAATAGTTTGTAAATGGATGACTTAATTACTTTGGAGAATGGGAACTATATGCAATGGAGTAATTTAATTCTCCCTCATCTTGGTGAGAGAAATCTATTGTCCTATTTGTTTAATAAAGTTCCTTGTCCTAGCACAAATGTTGAGTATGGCATTTGGAAAGGCTTTAGGGCTAGAGTCTTTAGAGTTATTTTTGAAAATGTAAATGATGACATTTTGGAGACACTTATTCACTTCGAATGTCCTCATGCTCTTTGGACTCACATTAGAGAGGTATATGGAGACCATGATTCTTCTCCATCTCTTGAAGCTCTTCTTTCCAACTCACATGTGCTTGTTCATTCTTCAGAGTTGATAACCCATACTTGTGATCCTTTGGAGGCGATTGCAGATGCTTCAGAGGTTCCTGATTCTTCATCTTCTGTTGATGATTCATTGAGTACTACCATTGATTCATTGCAACAGGTATCTGATAGTCTTCCTGATTGGGATTCCTATTTGACAGACATTGCTTCTTTGTTTGTGGAGTTTCACATTTCAGATTTGGAGGACCAATTTGAGAGTCTATCTCTCCTATTTGATGATAGTCATGGGTCCACTATTATCACTTCATGTTTGTCTATGGAGTTTGTTCAAGATCAGTTTCCATTGGTTCCTAGTTTGTCACAGTTTGTTGTGATTGGGCATGTACCTGATTGGATTGTGGCATCATCTTCATCATCCAAGAACTTGGCAACACATGAGCAGATTTCAGAGACACAATCTTCATACATATGGATTCCTCTTCCTACTTCCTATCCAGAATGGGAATCATTTCTGCAGTTGTACTTGGTGTATCTTCTTCCTAAGGGGAGAAACATTGTTTGTAGGCATTGGATTATGTTTTGTCTTCAGACATTAACCATGTTTGCAGGAGATCACACATTATGGGGGGGATATCTTATCTCATCACTTCCCTCTTATGGGGGGGTAATTTATTGTATATTCATGATGGATGGTCCTTGGGAGGTATCATTGAGTCCTTCATACATCATGTTTACATTCATCATGCTTGTTTTTTGTTTTCTCTCTTTTGGAGAGGGCTTTTCTTCCCACTGGGTTTTCCCCTTTTCTCCTCTTTATGAGAGATTGCATTTCATTTGCATTTGTAAATGGGTACCTAACATGGCCTAGTTGCTGGGACCCATAGTAGTTTGCATTATAATCTTCTCCCTAAGTTGCACTTATGGGGGGGTGTTGGTGTAATTAACTATTTAATTACATCTTCATAAGTTTACTTAGGCTTTTATTTAAGTGTTAGGTTGTATTTTCTTATCCTTATCTAATTGAGCTATCTTGTAGCTCAAGTTAGGTTTAGGGTTGTGCACGCTTGCCTTTTATAAGCAAGCCTCATCTTGTACATTTGTATCAATTCAATCGTGAATCAATCTTGCATATTGATATAGCAAGCATTCTCGCCATTATCTCTCTCTGGTGGAAGTATTTTGGTCTAGCAACTGATTCTAGCAACTGATTCCTGGTTTCTAACAATTCCAGCTCTTTTCATCCTATGCCACAAAAGGAGGCTCTCTTTTCAAGCTTTTTGACAACCCCATTACCCCTAACAGTCTAACCCCCTCCAACTGCAAGGCCTATCTATCAAAATACCTATAATGTCCCCTTTTTAGCTAGTGTTAGAGTTTGGTGGATTAGCCTATTATTGGGTCGTTGTAGGCTAATGTTAGTGTTTAGAGGGCCTTTGGTGGGAGTTTATGGGTTCTTCAAATGGCAATTTACAGTGTTCTCTTCTCCAGTGTTTAGCGATATTCAGAGACAACCTTCTTAAGGTGTTTCAGGCTCCGTTTACAAACATTTACTATTTTTAATAAGCCCCTTGGATGTTTGAGTCCAACCTTACTATTTATAGTAAGCCAGTCTGGTGAGCAGAGGAAGCAGTGAGTTACCCCTTGGTGTTGGCGGATTTAGTATTATGTCTATATTTGTGGAGTTATGGATTATTGATTATTATTAAAGTGATAACTTTAATAATAATTAAATATTAAAGAGAATATTTTTATTGGTGAATATTAATGACTTCTATAATATATGGTTACTTTTAATCATAAAGTCATTATTAAAAGGCATTTAATGGGAACACCACACTTGAGTTTTAAATATTATTTTATTATGGTGCAATAAAAGCAAATGATCATTTATTATTAAATGAATTAAAAAGGCTAAGGAGGTCGTGGGATTTGAAAGAGGTATAAAAGGCATTCAAAAAGCATTTTGCAATTCATTCATTGTTGACAAAGAAGAATTTGGCTAAGGGTTTGCTGAAGACTGGAGAGTCTGAAAATCTCAAGTTTTTTGAGGATGTAGCCCCTCAGGAAGAACAGCTTGCAAACAATTCCATTGCAGGGATTGTACTTATGCTCCAAAGAAATTACAAGAAAAGCTTCACAGCTAGGGTTTAAAGATTTAAATGAGAAATCTGAGTTTTATCCATCATAGATAAAATAAGGAAATTACAAAGGGTTTTCAAAAGAAATTATCAAAGCAATTGCCAGGCATTCCAGGTGTATTGAATATATTTACAATGTAAGGGTTTGAGTTTGAAGACTAAGGTATATTGCTGCCTCTCTTGGTTATTATCAGTTGTGACTCATTGATGCAACGTCTTGCTATACTGGAGGTAGTTATCTGCTTGCAAGAGGTTCGTCGGGCACCTTATAATCCATCACTGCACTTATGAGGTTAGACGCAGCCATTAGTAATGCTACAGGTCTGAAAATTAGGTGAGAGATGTGCAGATCTGTATGTGAATCGCCAATGTTGGAGGCTCATATCCCTAGCTGCTGCATCACGTGAGAGTTCTCTAAGTTGTCAACACCTATACAGTGTTGCTGGGCGTAGAAGTTGAAAACTGAATGTAATTTTCTGAGTATTCACATTTCCAGGTCTGAGATTTATTTATAAACTATTTCTAAACTGCTGTAGCTTCATATATGATATCTATCTGTGATAGAAACATACTTCTGAATGTATAATTTGCTGCATTATTTATGATCAGAAATATTAATGTAAGCATTTTATTACTCAGTCCCTGTATTTAAAAATATTGCAATGTATTAAGTTATCTTCTTTCCGAACTCCATGAATTTGAAATGCAATCTATCAAACCATTGAAACAAATAGTACTATCAGTCTGCATACTGTTTGACAAAATGTCCTAATTGTCAAACTGAAATTAATCAAGCATAATTGGAATAGAGATTGTCTCATTTGGGGTGGGACACTTAGTGGTATCAGAGCAGTTTTCCTACCATCCTGTTGGGTACCTAATCTCAGTTGCAGTTGATTGGTGGTTTGGTAAAAATGAAGTCTACGCAAGAACTCATGGTAGAATTGATGGAGGTCTTTCAGGACTTTATACAACATCCAAAAAAATTAGACCCTCTGTTTGTCAAGGGAAGGAAAGCAAACACTAATGCCCATAATTTTACTAGTGTAGAGGAAAAAGAAAAGGAAGGGAAGAAAGAAGAGGTTGGAAAGAAATTACAGGTGACTGAAAAGGTACCGGATGGACATGATGCTACAAAGATTGAGGATGAAACTAATCCCTCAAATGAAGTAGAATACATTGATCTCCGCAATAATGTTAAGGAAAGAGAACCACTTGATGCTTCCACAATAGAGGTGGGAGAAAAGGGGTTTAAATTTGAAGTGGTTGATGATGAGAATACCTTACATCGTGATACTAGTTTAACAGAACCCCAGGATGACATTTTCAGCGCTCATGGAGTTGTTATCATCCATGAAAACAAATTAGATTGTATGTTGCATGACGCTGATCCAAAATCAGAAAATATGTGTAAGATTGATGGGTCCCAGGATAGTTCTTCGGATGTACATGCATCTATTCTAGAAGAGGAAATGTGCAATGAGGATGTCAAATCAGCAGCCTCTAACCTCTCATTTGAGTCATCCTATGAGGATCATAACACCAGTACTTTTGATGAGGATGTGTGCAATGTTAATAGCACACATGATGATGCTTTTCAATCAGTTAATGATGATGATTCAACATCCTATCACAATGCTGACTTCAAATCAGAAGATCTGTATAGGAATGACAAGTTTCAAGGGTCCCATCATTTAGCAGATCAATTGAAGGTGAATGAAGGCATGATTGCTATAGCCATAGAACACTTTGATGTTGTTCAGCAATTGATGGCAAACTGTTGGTGGAGGACTCTAGAAACACATGAGCACTTTGATAGTGAACTTTCCCTTGTAGAGTTTCAGGCACTTAGAGAAGCATTGGGGGTAATGAAAAATAATTACCTACAGCTACTATCAGATAGAGATCATCTTCTCATGCTTGAGGGGATCTATTATGATGCACTAAAAGGGAAAGAAGAGGTTGATGAGCTCAATCATGAGCTTGAGGTCACCATGGACTCTTTGAAGAGCACTCAAATGGCCCTTCAAGAGTCAAAGTCTTATATTGATGAGCTTACCATGGAGTTGAGCTTGGCGCAATCTTCATCACCTACAGCTACAATTTAGCTATCTATGGCAGCCATTGGTGATGAGCATACACCCACGGATTGTGGGAATGTGCATATTGAGGATGTGGAAACATCCATTTCATTTACAGGTGTAGGTGACACCAATGGGATAAGTGCATTGGTGAGCATGATAGGGAACAGTACGTTGCAACGGGTGTTCCTGAAGATGAACCCATTTTAGGTGATGAGAGTGACGAGGAGTGTGTTCCCCATGACTATGTCGGTCAACCATTGATGCAAGCAAGTGCAATCTATTTTGACTGCATAGTAAAGAGTGCTCATCACTTCACTTTTAGTCCACACATAGATGATTTGTTGATGCATAGGTGTGGGTTGGCTCGAGATTCATATCATCCATTGTGGGATGAAGTGCTACCGTCTATAGAAGATGGAACCAGAGACTGCGAGTATCCGACCCTGTTACTTTCTGAAGGTTTTTGATTAAGGAACAAACAGGTTTTGAAGGGACCCCGAAACCCTTAACAGTAAACAAGAGAAAGATACAACATCAAAAGGACCTAGACAAAAAACAAACAGCTGTCATCAAAGAAAAAAACAAGGAACATCCTAGGGCAGCACAGCAAAAAGCCAACAAAAAACCACCAAAAGTCCAGCCACTAGGCCAGATTCCTGAGGATCTTCGCCGCCTCCTGCTCAAGTTTATTCATATTTAAAGCAGCTTTCTTAATCTCCTAAATATTCACAAGTGTCTGGTTAGCCTTCCTCTTTAGGTTTGCTCTGGTTCTGTTACTCGGCCCCCCACCTTCCACTTGGCTTTCCTCTTTCTCAGCATCCACATACACCGCCGTCCTGACCTAATAGGCATTTTCCAAATTTTCAACCATTGTATTCATGGTCTTTGCCGTTGATTTTAAAATTTTGTGGCTCATTTCCAACACCTTGTGGATAGAATCTTTTATGTTCCTCATCTTTTCCTCCATATCAAAAAGCTTGCCATCATGGTTACTCTTAAAATGCTGCAAATCCTCAACTGTTTTCTTGAGGCACTCCACCATATATTTATTTTCTTCCTCAGTCCATAAATCAATGGCCTTATCTCTGTCTCTGTTATTATTGTCATTCTTATCAGCTTTTTCCATTTTACTATTCATAGCCCTCTGATTCAACTTAAGTTCCTTAATCTCAAAAAACACCCATCTAATTAACCGGAAGAAATCCACAGACCCATTATGGGCAATAGCAAGAATGTCATCAAGAAATTCATGTTCAGCTTTAAAGTAATGGTCCTCCACCTTGAGATCATTGGGATAACGAGGCCTATCCTCTTTGTCAGTGGCAGGGTAACTGGAATAATCAGACGAAGGGGTCAACTGCGAATCCTCCTCATTAGCATCATAAGAGGGATCCTCTGAGACCTTTATTTTACCCTTCTTCTGGGGAGAGACACTAGAATTACCTTTCCCCTTAATTGCAACCCTTCCCCTAAAAGAAGGGGTCTGGTGGGACAGAGTCGGCATAGCTTTAAAATGATCATAGATTAAAACAAGCAAACCCTCATGGAGGATAGAATGCCTAATCGGGTTCTGACTATAGTTCTGCAGACTGGCATTTAGAGAAGTAGCAAGATAGAAAGGGAAAGAAACCCTAACCTGATGCCGAAAATGGTTGAGCACAAAATGGTACCCAAATACCCTAGTGTAACGACCGTCCAGGGTAATGTACTCCATAAGCACATTCAGCACCTTCCTCCAATGCGAGACGATCCTCATAGAATCATAATAGCTTTTGGTAGTCCTTCGCAGGTCCTCCTTTTCCTTCTCAATGTTCGGAAATTTTTGCACAGCCTGGTCAGAGAGTTTCATGTCCCTATAAAACTTGATGCCCTCAATGGAAAGCCCCGTGACCTCAACAATTAGCTGCTCATCAATGACAACCTTTCTCCCAAACAAATTGATCTCGCCATCCTTCCATTCATTGGCAAAAAACCTAGTGACGTTTGGATCCCAACAATGGAGTTTTTCGATAAAAATGGTTATCCTGCCCTTCTCCAACATCTCCCAAACCTTAGTGTTACTTCTTAACTCCTCACAATCCGTTGGCTCCACCCTGCGACTCTCACCACCCATGTTGGTAGAATTGTAGGCCTATTCGGAAGGCTCTAGAAAACAAAATAAACTGGTCGTTGAAATACCCAGAAAGCGTGTAAAGCACAAAACATCAGAATAGGAATTAATATTGTTGAGCTTCGGCCAACGATGATAATAATTGAATAGTAGTCCCGAGACTGCATGACACAACACTCAATAATCATACGTTGGTAGGGGGAGTTTGCACCTTCCCGTGAATTCGATCATACATAAGTAAGGCAGTGACGTCAGCCTCCAGCTCATCACTCCTCTGCCACATCACCTTATCCTTCACCTGAACACCTTTGTTGGCAAAAAAGTTCGCCACAGTGTTAATTTCCCTATAAGCATGGGAAATATAACAATTCTCAAAGTTACTAATAATCCCCTTGGAAAGATTAATCCAATTCTCTATAGTCCATGAGGGTTTTTGAAGGCCCTTTATACATTGTATGATATTATTCGAGTCCCCTTCAAGCCACACATTTTTAAGATTCAACTGACGAGCAAGATTAAAAACTTGAAATGCCCCTATGGCTTCAGCAATGTGGATGGTCTGGATACCCAAGGGAAGAGCCACCGCTGCAATAAAACAACCATTCTCATCCCTTATCACTCCCCCACACCCAACTGGCCCAGGATTACCCTTGGCCGCCCCATCAAAGTTGATTTTAACCCAACCAAGAGGAGGGAGGTTCCAATGGATTCCATCTCTAGGCCCCTTAGTGGGCTTGAGAGGAGAAGAAATATCAACATTAATCTTCCAAGCATCAACAACTCTGAGCTCATAATCTTGGTAGCTGACCTTTCCCTTAGCCTTGAATTTGCTATTAAGCAGATTGAAATTCTCTCTCACAGCTCTGATAATTTTACCAAAAACAATTTCCTCCAAAAGAGTTGAATCCCGGAAGACTCTATTATTACGCTCTTTCCAAATGCCCCAAGCGAGGTGAGGAAAAATGTATCTCCAAAGCAGATTCAGCACTTGGTTGCTTGAAGGAGCCTTCCATTGGCTATAAAAATTCAAGATAGTTCCAAGAAAAACCCAACTAAGATCCCACAATCGCAAAATCCTGCACCAGGTATTAAAGGCAAAAGGACAGAGGAGAAAGAGATGTGAAGCTGTCTCTGGCTCCGCACAGCAAAGATAACATCTGTTAGGAAAAGAGAAGCCACGCTTGCAAAGATTGTCATTAGTCAACAGTTTATTTTGAAGAAGATCCAAGCGAAGATGTTGACTTTAGGCATAAGGTTGTGCACCCAAGCCTTCGCCCACACAGGGGAGGGGAAGGACTGATAACAAGAAGCCACCGCCAAAGAAACATAATAGATCCCTAAGGAGGACAACTTCCAGACCAAAGAATCCTCCTGGCCCCGCTAACTAAGCACAACAGAGTTAAGGAGAGACTACAGGGGTTGAAGATCCGGACTAATAGAAGAGATACCAACCCACTGATTATTCCTCCAATAATCCCCAACCAAGGTGCCATATCTAGCTTTGCATTCCTCCATATGATTCCTAAAGATAGGGATATTGCTAAGAGGTTCATTCCCTATCCACTGGTCTTCCCAAAACAAGATTTTTTTACCATCTCCAAGTTTCCAAAACGCACCTTTACCAACAAGATCCCTAGCCTTAATGACATTATTCCAAAGGGTAGAGCCAAGAGGGAGATTTTGAGAACTAAGAAAATCTCTGAAGGAGTCAACTCCCCGCAAATATTTACTGTGTTAGATAGCATTCCATTCACGGGTATTAGCAAAGGTTCTCCAGACCTATTTCACCAAGAAAGCTTTATTAAAAACTCTAATGCTCCTCAACCCAAGACCCCCATACTTTTTGGGTTTGCACACATTCTCCCAAGCAACCAACAGAATCCTCTTCTTCTCCTCAACCCCAGACCAAAGGAAACGTTTTTGAATCTTTTCAATAATTTCAGCAAACTTGGAAGGGATCTTAAACAAACTTAGAGCATAAACAAGCAAATTCTGAAGAGAGGCCTTTAGCAACATAACTTTACCAACTTGACTCAGAAGGGCCCCTTTCCAACCAGCCAACTTCCGATTAAACCTATCCACAATAGAAATCCAAAACGAATCTAGAGGTTTGGTACCCAAAGGAAGCCCCAAGTAAATGGAAGGAAGAGAATTAATAGCACAACCTAATATGTTCGCAATCTTCCTTTGCCCGTGTTCAGGGGTGTTGAAAAAGAAAAGAGAACTTTTCACCCTGTTAATTTTTTGCCCTAAAGCTTCCTCATAAAGCATAAGGGAGCTCTTCAGAGTTCTGGCTTCTCCAATTGTTGAGCTTCCCATAAGAATGGTGTCATCCACGAACTGTTGATGCGAGCAGGCAAGGTTCGTCAAAGACAATTTTAACCCTTTCAAACTCCCTTCCATCACTTTTTTGTGCAAAAGCCTTCCCATACTTTACGCCATCAGGGTAAAGAGAATAGGAGACACAGGATCTCCTTGTCTCACACCTCTAGAAACTTTGAAGAAACGGGAAGGAGATCCATTGATAATGAAAGAGGTGCTGGTAGCTGTGATCATTTCCCATATTAGCTGCAGAAATCTCTCTAAAAACCCAAAGCTTTTAAGAGTCACGGGGCTCGCCGCGAGTCGCGCTCGCCGCGCCCTGGCCGCGTCTGGGCGCGCAAGCGCGGCCGCGGGCGTCCAGGAGGACTAGCCGAGTCCCCCAGGGGCCAGCGTGTAACAAGGGCCAAAAGGCCAAAAAAAATTAAAACTCAACTTTTTTTTATTTATTTTTTGACTTATATCTTCTATTTCGCCCTAAAAGGGCCCTCATTTCATTCATTTGGCAAAATAGGAGGAAAGAGAGAGTTGTGAAGAAAAATAGGAGGAGAAGAGAGGGCAACCAGCAAATTGTTGAAGACAAATCCAGGGGCATATATCATTTGGGGAGCTTCATACCAGCAAGGAGGTGCATTGAGAGCTCATTACCAGTGATTGGGAGGAGTTTGTATTGCATTCCAAGCTAAATCTAAGAGGTAAGTTCGATTTTAATTGATTTTTTTGTGTTTTTTTAACAAATAATTCATTGTAATTTGTAAAATCACTATTCTTTTGAGTTTGCATATTTTTTTTACAAACCCTACTTGCAACTTAAATAATTTTAGAAACCCTACTTTTGCAGCCACATTCATTTGCAAATCATACCATATTATTATTTTCACAATGTCTCATACCCCAGTCAGAAAAGACCCTGCTTGGAAACATGCTGAAATCTTTCCCGAAATGAAAAAAGGAGACGCCAAATGTTTCTACTGCAAAACAATATATCATAGAGGCATAAATTGATTAAAATACCATCTTGCACGCATACCCATCCATGATGCAATGGGTTGCCCTGCAGCACCTCCTGGGTTGTTCGTGAAGTGCAGGTGCAATTAGAAACTTTTGAAATGCAAAAAGAAATGAAAAAGAAACAGAAGCAGGAGTTGCTGAGTGTTGGAGTTGGACAGGGACTTGGTGCTGTTGGAGATGCTTCTTCCATGCCTCCATACCGTCCTAGTGCTAGTGCTTGTGGTAGTGCTTCTATTTCTGCATCAACAATGCCTATGCGTACTCCTAGTGCTGGTGGCGCTGCTACTGCTAGTGGTAGTGGCAGTATTAGCATTGGCCCTAGAGTTCGTAAATCTAGGGTGGACTCATATTTTGTACCACGCACTACCCCTGGTTCCCAACCGTCGCTTGAGAGCATGGGTTGGAACAAGGACGCACATGATGCAGCAAAAAGGCAATTGCGGACTTTTGGTACTACTGCACCATTCCCTTCCACGTAGCCAGTAATTCTTTTTCGTTTAATTGTTTTAAAATTTATATTTAAATTTTAAAATCTAGATGTATATCATTATTGAATTCAAATTTAAAGTTAAAACTTAAAACTTTTCATTTTACAATACTTATGTAACTTATCAATTTATTTATGACATGTTATAGGTCACCTTTCTGGCAAAACATGGTTGATGCGATAACCATATGTGGGGCGGGGTTCAAAGCCCCTAGTGAAGATGAATTAAAGGGCCCACTTTTGACTCAAAAGGTGGCAGATGTGAAAGCACAATTAGAGGAGCAACGCAAGCAGTGGAGCATGATTGGTTGCACCATCATGACTGATGGTTGGACTGATAGGAGAAATAGGACGTTGCTTAATTTCCTAGTTTCCTCCGGAGGTAATTGTACTTCCTTCAATGCATTGGAATTTGAATTTTATTTAGTGAATCACATAATTTAATATGGCTGATTTATGTTTTTTAATTTATTGAATAATTGGTTTTGCTTATTTTTTCAGGTGACACCGTCTTCATTAAGTCAATTGATGCTTCTACCCAAATCAAAAATGCCACATACCTGTGTGAGGCTATAGAGGAGGTGATAGCTAATGTGGGGGAAGAGAATGTAGTGCAAGTGGTGACAAACAATGCAGCAAATTATGTTGCTGCTGGTAGATTATTGATGGAGAGGCACCCTACTATATTTTGGACTCCATGTGCCGCCCATTGCATTGACCTCATGTTGGAGGATCTTGGGAAGCTCCCATGGATCAAAACATGTGTGGAAGCAGCAAAAAACGTTTGCAAATTTGTATACAACCACACATGGGTGCTTAACCTTATGAGGCAATACACGGGGTTGAGGGAGTTGTCTCGTCCTGGCATCACCAGGTTTGCAACAAATTTTATCATGATGCAATCCTTGATTTGGTCAAGGGCAGCTTTGAGGCGCATGTTTACTAGTGAGGAGTGGTCTTCCTCATCCTTTTCTACAAGCACTTGCAGGGATTGCTGTGGCTGATTGCATTTTTGATGAGCAAGGGTTTTGGACACCAATGGACGAGATTGTGAAGGTAAAATTTAATTATTTATTATGTTCTAATTTTTAATCATATCTTACTTTTATTTGTTTATTTTTATTCACACTTATTTGTGAAACATGTTTGCACTTTGCAGTTTATTGAGCCCTTGCTAGTTCTCCTACGAGTTGCAGATGGAGAGAAGCCCGCAATGGGCTACATATATGAGGGCATGGATAGGGCCAAAGAGGCCATTAGATCAGTCTATGGTGGAGTTGAGGAGAAGTATTGTCCCATTTGGGATATCATTGATAGGAGATGGCAAAACCAACTTCATAGGCCCATCCATGCAGCCGCATGTTTCCTGAATCCGGCCCAATTCCACCATGATCTCCGTGCAGATAGAGAAATTCTTAGTGGGCTCTACACGACAATAGAGAGGATGTTGCCCGCTGTTACTACATAGGTGGTGCAGGAGATAGATGCCTTCACTAAAGGCACAAGGAGCCTTCTTTGCACGTCAAATGTGCAAAGATAATAGGACAACATTACTACCAGGTAAAATATATTTAAGGGCATAATTTTCATCTTTTTATATTATAATTTATTATTAAATGTTGAACTTGAACTTGAAACTTGAAATGAGATTGATTTTGTTTCTTTTTCTCATCTCAGATAGCTGGTGGAATATGTTTGGTTCTGATACACCGAACCTGCAAAATATTGCCATTCATATATTGAGCCAGCCATGCAGTTCATCTGGTTGTGAGCGCAATTGGAGTATGTTTGAGCACATACACTCCAAGAAGCGCAATAGATTGACAGTGGAGAGGATGAACGACTTGGTATATGTTCATTACAATCTTCGGCTCAGATACAGGAAGCTTTTTGACCATGACAAAACCCCGATCAATCTAGAGGAGGTTGATCCATAGTCTGAGTGGACCACTGAGGCTACAGATGCAGTCTTTAGTGACGAGGACCTTGATTGGGTGGACCAGGCAGAGAGAGAGGCCGAGGTTGTAGCCATGGCTGAGGAGGAGGCTAGAGCACGAGGAGGCATAGATGCTGTTGGTGAGAGTGGCATGGAGAGTCAGACACAGGCAGAGACTATGGCTGCAGCTGCAACATCATCCAGGCCCTTAGACGCCTTCGTAGGAAGGATGCTGGCTCCACTATGCCATAGGGCATAGAGTCATAGAACATTTTGATTTGATGTCATATTTCATATTTCATATTTGTATGGAACATTTGATGTCATGGATTTCATATTCCATGAGTTTTGTATACATTTGACTAATTTTATATATCTAAGTATGTTATTTCCTTCAGCAGCGCAACTACAATTTGTGTACTTTATACTTATGTAATCGTTGTATACTTGTGCATGTTGAAGGGTTTTTCAACTTTTTTTCATTTTGCTGAAATCTCTCCAGAGTCGCCGAGTCGCCCTCGCCGAGTCTGAGCCGCGTCCGCGTCTCGTTACTATGTTTAAGACTTTTATCAAAAACTCCCAATCCACCCTATCATAGGCCTTAGACATATCCAACTTAAGTAAAAAACCTTGGTTTTTCGAGACTTCTAAAGAATGGATATTCTCGTGAATTGTAGTAATGGAATCCAAAATCTGTCTGCCAGGAACAAAACCATTCTGCTGAGGAGAAATCAACAACGGGAGAACCCCAAGAAGCCTAGTGGTAACCACTTTAGAAATGATTTTGTAAAAGGAGTTGCATAAGCTAATCGAGTGGAAGAAATCAAAAGCATCAGCACCAGGGAACTTGGGAATAAGAACAATAAACGTAGCATTAAGCTCTTTCAACAAATTCCTGGATCCAAAAAACTCTTTGACAGCATTAACCACATCATCAGCAACTATCTCCCAAAAGACTTGGAAAAAGAACATATGGAACCCATCAGGACCAGGGGCTTGATTCCCTTCAAAAGAAAAAATAACCTTTCTGACCTCTTCCGGTGAAGGGATAGCAGTCAAAAGTCTATTTTGATGCTCATTCAAAATGTTGGGGATAGCCTCAATGAGGGTTTGTTGAGCATTCACATCCAACCTCTCATCCGCAAAAAGAAGGTTAGCAAAAAACTAGATGGCCTCATTCCTAATCTCATCCTCAATTTTAACACCATTCTTCAAAATATGAGTGATACGATTGGACGCCCTGTGTTTCATAGTAGTCATGTGGAAGAACCCGGTGTTCTTATCCCTTGACGAAATCCAAACCGATCTAGATCTCTGTTTCCAATATTCCTCTTCTTTTGATATAATATCATGCTATTTTGTAAGGATTTCATTTTCTCTAGATAAGAAATCTCTCACATAACCATCTCTCTGAATTCTATCTTGAATATCCTTTAAATCATACTGAATAGCAGACTTATTAGCAAAAATGTCCCCAAAAACTTCCTTATTCCAAATTCGGACCTTGGTTTTGATCTCACTTAGTTTCTTAGCCACCCGAAACATAGCAGTACCACTAACCTTTATATTCCACCACTCTTGAATGCAGTTAAAGATATTAGGATGAGATGGCCACATTCTTTCAAATCTAAAAGGGAAGTTTCTCTTACCTGACACAGAGTTAGCCACAAAACTTATAGGGAAGTGATCTGAACCAATTCTGGAAAGAGCATTTAAAGAACAAAAATAATCCTTCATCCAATCATCCGAAATTAAGGCCCTATCAAGCCAAACTTGGATAAGGTCATTCCCAACCCCCTGTTAGACAAGCGTAGGTAGCCCCCTTGAGTTCCACATCATGCAAACATTGGGAGTTGATAAAATCCATCAGGTCCAGTTTACTATCCATTTGCATTTGAGAACCCCCAAATTTTTCCAACCCAAGCAACGGAGTGTTAAAATCCCTCATAATTATCCAGTTCTCATTAGGAAAGCATAACCTAAAAGACTCGAGTCTTTTCCAAAAACTCCTCGCAGATTTATTATTGGGGAAATAGATATTAGACAAAATCCAGCTGAAATCATCTCTGATATGCCTAAATCTAGTAGCCACATGATTGGCATCTTCCCAAACTGAAGTACCATGAAGATGATCCTGATTCCAAAAAGTCACTAAACCTCTAGAAGCCCCCATCTGAACCCCTACCCTGCACACCACCATTCTTGAAAATCTTAATCTTTTCCACTCTATCTTTAGGCATCTTGGACTCCTGAACAATTAAAATATCAGGTTTATGGTCCCTAGCAAAATTGTGCAAAATATCTTGTTTGTGGGAACTGTTTAGCCCCTGAATATTCCATGACATGAACTTCATTTCTTTAATGGGGTATTGCTTCAACAAATATCCGGGATGGTTCTTTGAACCCCATCAACAATATTTTGGATGCATTCCTGTTCTCTATGCCCCTTTGTTGATTTTTTGTCCGAACTTCTCTGGACTCCAACATCCGCTTTTGATATGTTTCTTGTAGAAACCCCCATTGTGTTGTTTCCTTTTTTGCTCTTCTTCTCAACTTTCGTAGATAAACTATCCTCATCAAGATCCAGGTCCTCAAGTCCCATGAAATCTTGCCCATCCATGAAGACATCTACAACAGCAACTTTATTCACCAAAGAATACCCCACATCATTCCTCACCTTACAGGTATCCAAAGAATTCCCAAAAGTGGATTTCACAACCTCTAGATAACTTTGAGAACCATCCTAGATAGAAGAATGAATGATCTTCTCCCCAACCTCCTCTGAGCCCTCCTCACCACTTGCCTTACCTTGACCAAAATAGGATGTTTCCTCCGAACCCTCTGCTACAGAGTCAGGAACCCACTTTTCTAAATTCAAGCTTTCATCCTACTTTTCATTGCTCCCTCCTTCTGCCTTTTCATCCTCCCCCTAAGATCCCGTAGTTCTCGAATCCAAATCTGCTCTGTTATGATCATTAACCTCTCCTTCTGGAACTATGAGGTTGTCATTACCTTTCAAAGGCTCCTCGACATTATTAGCTTCTAGACTGGGGATTCGACACTCCCCACTATTTTCCTGACCGTTCTCAAGTATATTCTTGTCCCCTCTATTCATGTCTTCTAGGGGTTTCTCCACCGTTTTAGCCCTCCATATCTTGGTCTCCTTGGAAGCCGTCTTAGCGTCAGGCTTGGACACATTGTTTGCGCATTTCCTTGCCCAATGCCAAGATTTTTTACAAGTAAAACATACAAAAGGAAGAATCTCAAACTCTACAGTCTAAACCCACTTTCCTAGTTTTGACACAATTTCAATTGATGATGGCAGGTCAGTAGACTGAGTGATACCCACAGATTTTGGCAAAAACCAGCCTTTTTCTGGACGAAGTCATGGCATCTATGGATAACAACCCCCCGAAGGAGCTGGCAATTCCCCTAAAAACATCTTCATTCCAATACTCCAATGGTAAACCTAGTAAACGAACCCACACAGGCACCGCTTTAAAAGAAGCATCTAAGATATTCATTTTCACGGAACACTTCTTAATAGCCAAAGATGACTTGCCAATGACCCAAGGGCCACCACACAAAACTGCTAGCTTGTCTTCTTTGCAAGAAAAAGCGAAGGAGAAGAAACCCTTAGGCAGAGCCGCTACCTCAACTTGACCGTTAATTCTCCACTTCTTCCTTACAAAATCCCTAACCACTTCAATATTCGGTCTTGAACCCATAAATTTTCCCACCAACGATGATGCCATTAGAGAAACGTTATGATCAATCACTAGATCAAGTACAAGAATAGCATATGTCCCACTCGAAGGGGACAAAATATTGCTAACCGGAGGAAAGATTGACTTACCAACAGGCTTGGTTCCAAACAGTGAAACCCACTTCCTCTTTGAATCCTCTCATGACTGGTCTCTCAAAACTTTATCCGCGCCTCGGTTTCCCAGACATCCGGACCCACAAGCCCCGTCCTTCGGAGAAGAGCTAGAGGACAACTTACCTTCTGAAGACACCTTTCCACCTGGGTCCCCTCGTTTCTCCGGGCCCCAATCCTCGGAAGCCACTCCCTCCTGCTCGTCGCCTGCATTCTCCCCTGCCGCATCCCCAGAAAGACCACCCCCCGGCACAGACCCAGCTGCCTTCAAACCAGACACCCGTTGCCGGCCAGAAAATTCAAAACCTCGGTCCCGCTCACCCATCTCACTCTAGGTCCTAGAATAGTTATTGTAATGCCACTTTGTTACTTTTTGAAGGTTGCTTATAGGGTCAAGAATCAAATTTTCATCATGCAAATGCAACCATGGCGGAGTTTGCAACTTCTTTGTTTCAAAAAATTTCATTGGAGGCGTGGTTACAGGGAAGTTGCAGTGTTAGTGAGCATGATGGCTTGGTTAGTTTATTCCACAGTGGAGTTCTACTCCATAAGTTGGCAAGAAAGGGTTGTTCTATTACCAGGAATTCTTTCATAATCCTTGGAGGACAATGAAATGACCCTCTTATAATTTTTTCAAATTTTTGCAACACTTCAACAATGGCACCCGTCAACGTTAGCCAAAATCAAATCAAATGCTGAAAGTAACCCTACACCAAGAATGTACACCAGGATCCCAATGTTGGGCAAGGTGTGAGCATATGGCGTTTGGGATCGTTAGCCTCCAAACTGAATGAAGTACAATGCTGGAAAGTAAAGTTCATGCAACTCAACCGCGTATTTCAACAGGAGTGATTTTGACGGCACAGCCGATCAGCAATATGAATGCAAGTACAGAAAGTAAATGGACGGCTCAGCCGATCAGCAATATGAATACTGAAAGTAAAGAAGGGCGGCAAGCCAGCTCTAGTACAATATGAAAGACGGCGAGGCCTGTCTCTTCCACCAATGGTGGGAATGATAATGCTCAAACAAGTAAACAAGGTGGCGAGGCCAACCTCTTCCACTAAAAGTGGGAATACAATAGAGATTAGCAAAATGTAAATATGAGTTGATCAGTACTACTGAAACAACTTTACAATTAGAATCAATCCTGCAAGAAGCCAATGGTTAAGCTGTCCAAGAAGCTGCAGTATTATTATTTAATCTCCAACCTTCAAAGACTCACTAAATATGAAAAAACACCCCAAAAACTCCAATTTCAATGAACTGAAATATCAGACCAGCAAACTGAAAACTACAAACCAACAACTAATAGACTCACTAAAATGCTCACAACTCACTCAAAACTACCCCAAATGACTTGAAACGAAATGCATAAGACCCCTAGAGAGATGGCGACCAAGATAGGACTAAGAAACAACTGCAAACCATTGATATTTATTTTTCTAAAACTTTCCAGGCAAATACGACCTGGAGAGAGGGTCAACCTGGAAGATAAAATCAAAGACTCAACAATAAATTCCCAAAACTTGCACAAAGGGGTGCCCAGAGCCAAGGAAGAGATATATCAACTACCTAGAACCAAACAAAATTCGCCAAGAGAGCTGAGTAAAAACCTACTTTAGCTACACCCAAACCAGCAACCTATAAACTGACAAAACACACCAAAAGACATCAAAAAACTTCAAAAGACTCCATTCCAATAAGCTCAATCTGCTCTTCAGTATAAAGAACAACCTCTAACTCAGCTAGTTGCTATCTTTCAAGCAAGAAACCAAGTCCAAGCTAGGAGGTATGCATTCCTTGAAGCAAACCACTCACCACTTCAGCAACATATCAATATAATTTCTTCATGGATGAGAAATGAAAGAGCAAGTGCCTCCTTTTATAGACTTTGAGATGATTCTCCAAAAGCTTCTAGAAAGTGCGCCCAAATCCCATGGAGAAATTTTAATTTTAAATTAACTTTTTCCCTCTTTCAAGTAGGTGTCCATCTCAAGGAGACATAAGATTTAATAATAAAATATTATCTTCCTCAAAAGTGGCGTCCAACTCCTCTTGAGCAAATTTTAACTTTAGAAATATTAAAATGGCCTCCAGATGAGGCGTCCACCCTCAAGTCCCCTTTTTTAAAACAACATGAAGTTATAACACTAGGCCAAGGGGTTATAAAGTGAAAATATGACCTTTATAACTTTAAATAATTAATTTCCCCCACAATTGCACCTCAAGGCCAAAAACCAAAAATACTCACTGCACTGCCTGAAGAGGAAAGCTCCCTGTGTTGCTGCCAACTGAGACACTGCTAAAAATAGAATTTACTAAAAATAGTAAATTCTGAAAAGTTACCCAAGTGTTACACCCTGATTGTATAGCTACTACTGCATAGGGAAATGCATTGTAATGTTTGAATTTTTTAGATGAATAAAACATGTTGTTCTTGTTATCAAATGATTGTCTTATTTGTCTAATACTTCTATTGATGTAATTTTGAATAAATGTTGCATATAAGTTACAGAATAATGTTTATTCTAACTTTTGAGATGTTTTATGTAAACTGCTTTGTTTTGAGCATATGACTTCCGTCGTCGTATCATGATGTGCAGGAAAGAGGATCATTCCTCTAGGCAGAGGAGAGATATCACTCGGGGAGGAGCTTGGTCGGGTAAACAGTAACGGGTACCAATTGAGCATACACACACGTTCCTTAGACTGAGTAAGCTTAGTCAGTTTGTGTGGGTAATAGATAAGTCATCCATAGGCTTATGTGTTTGCGTTAGGAGTCGTGTTTACTTCTATATGCATTTATAAGTGATGTGTATCTATGTATCTATTTGTGGTTTTACGATTACGTGGATATTAATAATATTATATTATTATTGCCTGGTGACTTTACGTAAAAATATATATATATATATTTATTTATTTATATATAAATATCGGGTTGCTGATTGGCTCACGATATATTTATATATTTGTTAAATATATATTTATGTAATTATATATTAACGATTATATATAAAATTATTATAGTTATATTAAAATATATATATTTAAAATACTCGGGTATTTAAATATTTATATGTTAATATATTTTAAAAGACTATAATAATATTATATAATAAAATAAATAAGGGAGTTACATTTTAATATTATGGTCTAGTAAATTTACATATATATTTATGTATAAATGTATATATCAATGATGGGATTATATTTTATAATATATACATAAATACATAAATATAGGTGTAAATATTTATATATATTTAAAATATATGTATTAATATTAAGGTAATATGTGCATGTATATAAATATATATGTTACGATGTTAATATCGAAAAATATATATATATATATATATATATATATTTATATATATAAACATATTAACACTTAATTAAAATACATATATTATAAAATATATAAATATATAATATTAAATATTTAAAATGAAAACATTTATAAACTTCAAAGTGAAAATATTTGCAAATATTTAAAAGAATAAATATTGAACTCCAATTAATAAAGTTAAAAGAATTATGTCTTTTAACATATGCAATTTATTGGAGGGGAAAATTAAAAGGAAAAGTAAGGAAATATTGAATTTCATAAAAGCATCGAACTTTTCTAAGAGAGGAATATTTGAATGCAAACATTTGAAAAATAAATAAAACTCAGCAATGAGTTTTCCCGTGAAAATGAAGAAGTCTTCAAACGCAGCAAAAAATGGAGGAAGAAGTTTTCAAACTGGAAAATAGGAAATGCCAACAAGATTTCTGTGCTGTAACAAGCTGAACCTTGACCTAAAATGCAACAAAGTGAGTCATTCAATTTTATGCGCTGGCAAAAACGTGATACCTGTAGGTGGCGTTTTTGGAGATTTGAGTTGAAAATTTCTGCATTTGCTGGCTCTATAGAGGTCGAATCACTCCTTTGTAAGGTGACTTAGGGTTTATACACTTGCCAAGTGACGTTTGACTGAGTTTACACGCTTGGTTGTCATTTTACATGCCCAAAATATAGGAAACAGTTGCAAAAACGGGCCTATATATAGACGCCCTTCCATTCATTGGAAAAACACATTGAGCAATCTGAGTTTAGTATTTTTATTGAAATCCCATATCCATTTCGTTGTATTGCTTGTATTTCTGTATTGCTGAGTTTGAAAAATACAGTGAATTTTTACCAGCATTTACCAGTTACAATGATTATATCATTTTGAGCTCAGAGTGAGGTATTTGTGAATTATAGTTGAGTAAGAATTTAGTGGTGGAAACACGTTTGAGAGAAGAGATATAGGAGTTCAGTATAGAGTGAAATACTATCACAAAGAAGCCATTTTTAGTAGGAATTCTGGAAGCTTATTTGAAGGAGAGTCTAGAAGAGCAATTTTGGAAGGAGAAGCTTTAAAATCAGGCATGAATCCTCCTAGTTTATAACTTTTTATTGAAGTGTTGTTTCCTTTTTGGTCTTGTGATTGCTGCTTTCAATTTGCTCTAGTAGGAAAGAACTATTTTGATGAATATTTAAAGCAATGCATTAAAGGAGAAAATGTGTAAGGGATTCAATGATTAAGGGAATTGTGAAAAAGGGATTATATGAGTAAAGATCTTAAGGGATTAGTTTACTTATCTTACATTAAAGGGAGATAATGAAACAAGATAAAAGGGAAGGATTTATTTGCATTTTGAATGACTAATGCATGTTGTGTATGATCTCTGTATATGGAGAATACGTAGATGTACTTATTATCTACTAGGATCGAAATGAAGGCAGAATCAAGTAAAGCCTTTTAGCTTAAGTTATTAGGATAACTGAGACAAGCTAAGTACTCCTAGGATAAAGATTTCCTAAATAGGAGGATTGATACAAGACACTTGTAGACTGTTTCATTTCTAGTAGGTTCGTATGATTGTAGGATGTCTAGGGTGACGGATTCACCCATTGAAGGACAAAACCTATGCATAGAGTAAGGAAGCCTCAAGTCAAGTCGGCCCTAAGTAGTGTTTATGATAGATGACCTACATTCAAAGTACTGAATGAAAATACTTTGGCCAAAGTAGTGAAACGTATGACTGCCACATAGACGTGAGTTAGTTGAGACTACACTGTCAGTTCATTGTGATCCGAGTACTAGTTCGAGATTGTGAAATAGCAAGGTTCTAGTTGTGTAGGACACAACACTATGCTCAGTTGGTAATTGTTAAAGGATACCCTACCATTCTCTTCTTCGAAGGGAGGGCCATCTATCTAACGATAGGTGTGCGGGGGACCGCATTATAAGTCCATGGTTGGCGGAAAAACGCTCGAGTGATGTTTCTCCTCCACAGCAAGCGGCCGATGTACCAAGATTTGAAAGGAGGGATCCTGGACCTTCTTACTTCTATTTGTGCAAAAGCTTACGAGCTATGTATGTAACTATATTACTTTTGAACTCTGATTTATATTTGCAATGAAAATGAAATTCATGTGGAAAAATATTGTAACTTGTACGTATTTATCAATAATGAAAGGAAAATCTTTATTATATTGTATTTGTTACTTGTTACCTTTACATGTATAAAGTGAGAATTGGAAAATTTTAATTTACACATGGAATAGGTCGTTACACCAAGCCTTGCAAGTCATATCATTGCGAAGCTCTCTGAAAACCCAGAAAGAATCCGCAATCCAAAATCCAAAACTCCATGTGCAAGCTTCTGAAAAAATGCAAAAACATCCTCCTAGATGATGGGAAACCCTAATCTCAGCTTCCAACTAGCCTACGGGCCTCCAAGATAGGCTAACGGCCATCTGCACTGATCATTGCTGAGAAGGGGACATTACAGACAGCAGTTATACATGAGTTTGGAGGAGAGTTATATCATTTCCTTGTCATGGAAGAGCAACACAAGGATGATACTCCATCATCCTATGAACCGGTTGGTATCTTTTACATCCTCATAGGTCGGTCTTGCAGTCTTGAGGGTGCTATTTTGTTCCATATCAGCAACCTAAGAGGAGCAATTACATATCTTTCAGCACCTATGAGGGGTAGTTATCACTTCCATTGGAGGTTTGCAAAAGATGGAGAGAGGTGTTGTGATGCAGATACTTTGAGATACTTTTATCTCCTCATGTTTGATAGATGTGAGGTTCTGGTGTGTTGGGATCCAAGTGGTGACAGGTTTGGCACGTCAGTTCAATTGGATTCCGATGTGTTGCTTCACCACTCTCAGCATGGTGAAGGTTATGTCAGAGTAGCACAGTGGAAGTCAACGGGTAATGTGTATGGCAGAATTCCATTCTGGCTATGGGATCCAGGGATTTCTATGTTGGGTAGATTGCCCTACATTGGGTTAGTTGTTTACAGTGGTGTTGAGTATTGTTGGGCATTCTACAAATTGATTTGGGATCCCGGCATTTAGACAACAGGCCAGGGCAGTCAGTTGAGATTGCTTGAGGTCAAGCAATTTCAGGGAGGGCAGACTGTAATGCCCCCTTTTTAGCCAATGTCAGAGTTTGGTGGATTAGCCTATTATCGGGTCCTCGTAGGCTAATGTTGGTGTTTAGAGGGCCTTTGGTGGGAGTTTATGGGTTCTTCAGATGGCACTTTACAGTGTTCTCTTCTCCAGTGTTTAGCGATATTCAGAGATGACCTTCTTAAGGTGTTTTAGGCTCCGTTTACACACATTTAATATTTTTAGTAAGTCCCTTGTATGTTTGAGTCAAACCTTACTATTTATAGTAATCCACTTTGGTGAGCAAAGGAAGCAGTGAGTTACCCCTTGGTGTTGGCGGATTCAATATTATGTCAATATTTGTGGAGTTATGGATTATTGATCATTATTAAATTGATAACTTTAATAATAATTAAATATTAAAGAGAATATTATTATTGATGAATAACGACTTTTATAATATATGGTCACTTTTAATCATAAAGTCATTATTAAAAGGCATTTAATGGGGACGCCACACTTGAGTTTTAAAAATTATTTTATTATGGTGCAACAATAGCAAATGATCATTTATTATTAAATGAATTAAAAAGGCTAAGGAGGTCGTGGGATTTGAAGGAGGTATAAAAGGCATTCAAAAAGCGTTTTACAATTCATTCATTGTTAAAGAAGAAGAATTTGGCTAAGGGTTTGCTGAAGACTGGAGAGTCTGAAAATCTCAAGCATTTTGAGGACATAGCCCCTCAGGAAGAACAACTTGCAGACAATTCCATTGCAGGGATTGTGCTTGTGCTTCAAAGAAATTACAGGAAAAGCTTCACAGCTAGGGTTTGATGATTTAAATGAGAAATCTGAGTTTTATTCATCATAGATAAAATGAGGATATTATAGAGGGTTTTCAAAAGAAATTATGAAAGCAATTGCCAGGCATTCCAGGTGTATTGAATATATTTACAATGTAAGGGTTTGAGTTTGAAGACTAAGTTATATTGCTGCCTCTCTTGGTTATTAGCAGCTGTGACTCATTGATGCAACGTCTTGCCATACTGGAGGTGGTTATCTGCTTGCAAGAGGTTCGTAGGGCACCTTATAATCCATCACTGGGCTTATGAGGTTGGACGCAGCCATTAGTAATGCTACAGGTCTGAAAATTAGGTGAGAGATGTGCAGATCTGTATGTGAATCGCCAGTGTTGGAGGCTCATATCCCTAGCTGCTGCATCACGTGGGAGTTCTCTACGTTGTCAACGCCTGTAGAGTGTTGCTGGGCATAGAAATTGAGGACTGAATTTAATTTTCTGAGTATTCACATTTCCAGGTCTGAGATTTATTTATAAACTATTTCTAAACTGCTGTAGCTTCATATATGATATCCATCTGTGATAGAAACGTACTTCTGAATGTATAATTTGCTGCATTATTTATGATCAGAAATATTAATGTAAGCATTTTATTACTCAGTCCCTGTATTCAAAAATATTGCAATGTATTAAGTTATCTTCCTTCCGAACTTCATGAATTTGAAATGCAATCTATCAAACCATTGAAACACACAGTACTATCAGTCTGCAATGTGCATACAGTTTGACAAAATGTCCTAATTGTCAAACTGAAATTAATCAAGCAAAATTGGAATAGAGATTGTCTCATTTGGGGTGGGATACTTCAATACCATTAAAAAATCAACCCCCTAATGTCATGTCCCCTTCTCAAGCATAAGTTTGCATATGACCCTTAAAAGAAAATTAATTAAATATTTAAGTTGCGGAAAAGTAAAAATTAATAAACAACCTATATTTAATTATTTAAAAACGTGTTTTAAGTGATTATTTCAAGTGTCGCTAGACTCATGGTACAAAAAGGTGATTAAAGGATACTTAAATTAAATTTTGTTAACTTTGAGGAATATTTACCCAAAAAGAAATAAATATTATTTCATTCCCTCAAAAAAGTTATAAATAAGATGATTGTTTTCAAAAATCCTTTACATACCTTTTGAAGCAATCTCATTTTTCAAAAATGAACATACGTTCATCTTCTTCTATTCCCAAGGACAAAAATCCTCTAGATTTTTAAAGCTTTGAGAACAAAAACCCTCCTAGTTTTCAACGCAGTCTCACTCAGATTGACAGTAAGCTTCATCAGACATTCTTTTCAATGCTTTAGTTTTGGGTGTCAGATTTTTCTAGTTATAAGTGCTGCTTCAGTTTTTTCTTCAATGTGGATTCGAGGATTTTAATCCTAATGTTTGCATTCCAATTTAGTGAGATTATTAGCTAATATCTAATATTTTGGGAGTTTGAGTTTTGGCTGCAACTCATTGTAGCTAGCTGCACAGTTTGTTTTTCTGGTTTGCAGCCATTTTTTTGTGGAGATTGCAAACCATACACATTGGTAATCCTTGTAACAGTGATAAGATTAGTATTGTAGGATTGCATCACTGGGGGTCACTAAAATAAGAGAATATATAACTGAAAATAGATGTACTATCTAGAAAACTAGGCTGTACTCATCTACAGGCCATACCGGGCCATACACAGGGGTAATCATTCAGTTTCAAGCTGCGATATTAACGTTGACTTATCTATACCTGGTAATCAATATTTGTAGGCTATCTAAGATTCATTTGAGCAGGATAATGACAATTTTCTTACAAAAACTGGCAACACGATCAGTAAATATGGCCATACTATTCCAACAGGCCATACAAATTAAAGGGTTTATATTAGCAGCTTCTATGTGGGGTCCAACACAGTTAATGATTGTCTTTTTCTGAGCATTTGTCTTTGAAAGGGTTTTCTGTAGGTTGCAGACGTCAAATGTATAACGTGTCAACCATAAACCGCAATCAATACTAGTCATACATGTTAATGATGGCTGGTTGTATGTGATCTGGAGGCTGGTTTCTTATCATTCAGTTCAGCCGCTGGATATTTCATGGGTATAACATCATATTGAGTAATTTTATGCTGCAACATGTTCCAAAATTGTATAATCTTGCAAACTGTACTATTTATGATGTCATTACATCAACACTAGTCGAGTACCAAATAACATTAATCAACATAGCAACGGGAAGTGGCTTATTCTATAATCTTTCATTACCCTAAAGTTTATATCTTTTCCATGAAAGTGATGATAATACTTGTAGCTGATACTATAGTTCATATTATCCTTGATTCTATCAAAAATATCATATTATAACAACTGAACAGTTTACTGCTAGTTTTTGACATTTCAAAGATCTTGAACTGTTCACCACTAGATCCCACTTAATTATTGTAATAGATCCTAGTCAATTTATCCGTTGGATCCTTTTTCATTTTCAATACATTTTATGCAAGGTTGCAGGGAGACGCATCTCCACTCCCTTGGGACGCGTCTTGGAGACCAGGAAGCGTCCCAAGATGCGTCTCCGGTACCGGAGACACTGGCAAAGACATCCCTATGTGCAGGAAACGTCCCATAGCAGTCTCCTCACATTTCACAAAAAAAAAAACCTTAAAATTTCAAAAATAAACTTTAAGAAACACAAAAAGCAGGTACGCGAATAGGAAAAAACGTCACACGAGTTATTTTTCGGCATTCAGAAGGAATGACACTGCCAAAAACATGTTATCATAGATTGTATTTTATTATTAATTTATTATAGACTGTAAGCATGTTAAAAACATATTGGCTGCACTTATAATCTTCAAACTAACAGGTATCAGCATGTTCAGGTAAATTAGAATATGCAATGTCATCTTACAGACTCTTAAGTGTTGGAGATAGCTATCATTCGTAATAATATCCAAACACACAAGACACTGTTACTCCATTTTCCAGCCAGAATAATAAAAGATACCGTAGTGCCGAGAATAGATGCATACTATATTTACACACCAAATACTAAAATGACAGCATTAAATATCTTCTCTCCAGCTTATTTAACATTTTATTTTCACGTCTTAGAAGAATTGAGGTGACAATTTTTATTTTATTTTTTTATAGACTGCAGGAATCGAGTAGTCCCCCCTATAAACTGCAGTGCGCTTGGTAAACTTTTTTCACATGACCGGTGGGCACTAGTACGACACGCCCTTCAGTCCCATGGGTTTGGGGGGAGACTAGACCTCGCGACCTCTTCCCTGCAATAGGATGCTTTAACCAATTGAGCTAACAATTTAGCACAAAAATTGCAAACCCATTTTATTTTGCATCACTTCGTCTGCCCTGCCAAAAGACAAATATTTGTAGATGATCAATGTCATGATATTTTCAGTTTTAATGTACCAAATTTATAAATTGTTAAATTATATTTAATAAAAAAAAATGGCATCTCCAAGTACCCATCTCCTATTTTTCAAAAATAGGCATATCGTTACCTATACCAGACTCATGTACCAGTACTAGTACCAATCTCCTGGCAACCTAGATTTTATGCCTTATATGGTGTTTATCAAAATCGAGTGAATTAGTCTACTATTTTGGCATTGATGCAATTCCACTTGCTTTCAGCAAGTTTGGCTTGATCAGAATTTGCATTCACTATTAGCCAATTTGGCTTGATTGATTCTATGATTTTCTTTCATTGTAAATTGGACGGCTAGCTGGCAATATCTTTCATGTAGTATTCTTTGTCCTCATTCTAGTCTTCATATGCTCTCACCTTGCCCACATTGAGAACTTAACAATGAAAAAGAGTTAAAATTTTCATGATCACAAAAAAATTATATGATTTTGAGCTAATTCCTTGCAAGGGTTACCACAACTACCCAGGCTCCCCTCCCTGAAACAACCACTCACCCTGCTCTTGCGAACATTAATGATACTTTGAATGGGTTTATAAAGGAAGCTGAAATTCAACACAAAATGCAATATTTCAAACAAGAAAACCCTAACCTATTGCTACAAAACATACATAGAGTCAAAGAGAACCAATGTGCTATCATCTCCTGCCTTCATAAACAAGAGGAAGGTTTGGCTATGATCATACACTACAATCGATGTGTCTTAAATCAAACCAAGGTTATTGCAAAGGTTCTACAGTCTGGGACCATCACAACTGACTATGTCAAAATCAATCAATAGTTGTTGAAGCTTCACAATTCCACGAGGCAGCTCACTCCCTAGAATTTTCCTCTTAATGAGGTGGTTGAGCCTACTAACCAATAGAACTCTCCTCTAAAAGCAGTCACACAATAAATTAATGATGTGGAAATGAATTAAGAGGGAATTCCAAATTTTTAATTAGAATGTTGACAGGGAAGCAGTCACACAATATGGAAAATGATCAAATAGGTTTGGATTTAACTCGATGACAAATGAATTCAACTGATGACCTTTGGTGCCAGAAAATGTAGATTTAGATGGATTTTTGACATTTTGTTGATGTTTAATCTTGCAAAATCAAAGAACAAAGAAAGCCCGATTGTGGATCACAAGAGAGCTTTATGTTTTTCTGGCTCTGTAACACCTTCAGACAGATCATATTGTTGCCACAGAAGTCCATAGATGTCAGAAAGGAAGGGGAAAAAAAGAATAATGAAATCATATATATGTCCACAAAGGATCAAACTTCAAAGTCAAATGTACTCGTGCATACTAACAATTACAATAGATAAGAACTTAAGTTGAGAGAACACTTGGCAAAAGCTAATTTCTATTTGCAAGGATAAATTTAAATGACTCCAAAGAAATAAATTGTTTCAACTTGAACTGTATGGATTTTCTATTAATTCATTTGGTTATTCATGAATTGAATACCTCAAGCTTATGCAATTTGGAGAGGAATGAGATAATCAGTTAGCATAGCCAGTGGAATATCCAGAAGCATCAGTTCTGAAATCTGTAAATTGGTATATTGGCCTTTATTGGGGACTATTTCAGCTGAATCTTTGCATCATTCCTTGCACTCAAAGGTCTAGAGGGCAATTTTGCAGCCTTGAGATGTTTTATCTACTGCTACTTATCTTA
>VDFB02259481.1:0-45103 GCA_007258455.2 Sequoia sempervirens
CATTTATTATTAAATGAATTAAAAAGGCTAAGGAGGTCGTGGGATTTGAAGGAGGTATAAAAGGCATTCAAAAAGCGTTTTGCAATTCATTCATTGTTAAAGAAGAAGAATTTGGCTAAGGGTTTGCTGAAGACTGGAGAGTCTGAAAATCTCAAGCATTTTGAGGACATAGCCCCTCAGGAAGAACAACTTGCAGACAATTCCATTGCAGGGATTGTGCTTGTGCTTCAAAGAAATTACAGGAAAAGCTTCACAGCTAGGGTTTGATGATTTAAATGAGAAATCTGAGTTTTATTCATCATAGATAAAATGAGGATATTATAGAGGGTTTTCAAAAGAAATTATGAAAGCAATTGCCAGGCATTCCAGGTGTATTGAATATATTTACAATGTAAGGGTTTGAGTTTGAAGACTAAGTTATATTGCTGCCTCTCTTGGTTATTAGCAGCTGTGACTCATTGATGCAACGTCTTGCCATACTGGAGGTGGTTATCTGCTTGCAAGAGGTTCGTAGGGCACCTTATAATCCATCACTGGGCTTATGAGGTTGGACGCAGCCATTAGTAATGCTACAGGTCTGAAAATTAGGTGAGAGATGTGCAGATCTGTATGTGAATCGCCAGTGTTGGAGGCTCATATCCCTAGCTGCTGCATCACGTGGGAGTTCTCTACGTTGTCAACGCCTGTAGAGTGTTGCTGGGCATAGAAATTGAGGACTGAATTTAATTTTCTGAGTATTCACATTTCCAGGTCTGAGATTTATTTATAAACTATTTCTAAACTGCTGTAGCTTCATATATGATATCCATCTGTGATAGAAACGTACTTCTGAATGTATAATTTGCTGCATTATTTATGATCAGAAATATTAATGTAAGCATTTTATTACTCAGTCCCTGTATTCAAAAATATTGCAATGTATTAAGTTATCTTCCTTCCGAACTTCATGAATTTGAAATGCAATCTATCAAACCATTGAAACACACAGTACTATCAGTCTGCAATGTGCATACTGTTTGACAAAATGTCCTAATTGTCAAACTGAAATTAATCAATCAAAATTGGAATAGAGATTGTCTCATTTGGGGTGGGATACTTCAATACCATTAAAAAATCAACCCCCTAATGTCATGTCCCCTTCTCAAGCATAAGTTTGCATATGACCCTTAAAAGAAAATTAATTAAATATTTAAGTTGCGGAAAAGTAAAAATTAATAAACAACCTATATTTAATTATTTAAAAACGTGTTTTAAGTGATTATTTCAAGTGTCGCTAGACTCATGGTACAAAAAGGTGATTAAAGGATACTTAAATTAAATTTTGTTAACTTTGAGGAATATTTACCCAAAAAGAAATAAATATTATTTCATTCCCTCAAAAAAGTTATAAATAAGATGATTGTTTTCAAAAATCCTTTACATACCTTTTGAAGCAATCTCATTTTTCAAAAATGAACATACGTTCATCTTCTTCTATTCCCAAGGACAAAAATCCTCTAGATTTTTAAAGCTTTGAGAACAAAAACCCTCCTAGTTTTCAACGCAGTCTCACTCAGATTGACAGTAAGCTTCATCAGACATTCTTTTCAATGCTTTAGTTTTGGGTGTCAGATTTTTCTAGTTATAAGTGCTGCTTCAGTTTTGTCTTCAATGTGGATTAGAGGATTTTAATCCTAATGTTTGCATTCCAATTTAGTGAGATTATTAGCTAATATCTAATATTTTGGGAGTTTGAGTTTTGGCTGCAACTCATTGTAGCTAGCTGCACAGTTTGTTTTTCTGGTTTGCAGCCATTTTTTTGTGGAGATTGCAAACCATACACATTGGTAATCCTTGTAACAGTGATAAGATTAGTATTGTAGGATTGCATCACTGGGGGTCACTAAAATAAGAGAATATATAACTGAAAATAGATGTACTATCTAGAAAACTAGGCTGTACTCATCTACAGGCCATACCGGGCCATACACAGGGGTAATCATTCAGTTTCAAGCTGCGATATTAACGTTGACTTATCTATACCTGGTAATCAATATTTGTAGGCTATCTAAGATTCATTTGAGCAGGATAATGACAATTTTCTTACAAAAACTGGCAACACGATCAGTAAATATGGCCATACTATTCCAACAGGCCATACAAATTAAAGGGTTTATATTAGCAGCTTCTATGTGGGGTCCAACACAGTTAATGATTGTCTTTTTCTGAGCATTTGTCTTTGAAAGGGTTTTCTGTAGGTTGCAGACGTCAAATGTATAACGTGTCAACCATAAACCGCAATCAATACTAGTCATACATGTTAATGATGGCTGGTTGTATGTGATCTGGAGGCTGGTTTCTTATCATTCAGTTCAGCCGCTGGATATTTCATGGGTATAACATCATATTGAGTAATTTTATGCTGCAACATGTTCCAAAATTGTATAATCTTGCAAACTGTACTATTTATGATGTCATTACATCAACACTAGTCGAGTACCAAATAACATTAATCAACATAGCAACGGGAAGTGGCTTATTCTATAATCTTTCATTACCCTAAAGTTTATATCTTTTCCATGAAAGTGATGATAATACTTGTAGCTGATACTATAGTTCATATTATCCTTGATTCTATCAAAAATATCATATTATAACAACTGAACAGTTTACTGCTAGTTTTTGACATTTCAAAGATCTTGAACTGTTCACCACTAGATCCCACTTAATTATTGTAATAGATCCTAGTCAATTTATCCGTTGGATCCTTTTTCATTTTCAATACATTTTATGCAAGGTTGCAGGGAGACGCATCTCCACTCCCTTGGGACGCGTCTTGGAGACCAGGAAGCGTCCCAAGATGCGTCTCCGGTACCGGAGACACTGGCAAAGACATCCCTATGTGCAGGAAACGTCCCATAGCAGTCTCCTCACATTTCACAAAAAAAAAAACCTTAAAATTTCAAAAATAAACTTTAAGAAACACAAAAAGCAGGTACGCGAATAGGAAAAAACGTCACACGAGTTATTTTTCGGCATTCAGAAGGAATGACACTGCCAAAAACATGTTATCATAGATTGTATTTTATTATTAATTTATTATAGACTGTAAGCATGTTAAAAACATATTGGCTGCACTTATAATCTTCAAACTAACAGGTATCAGCATGTTCAGGTAAATTAGAATATGCAATGTCATCTTACAGACTCTTAAGTGTTGGAGATAGCTATCATTCGTAATAATATCCAAACACACAAGACACTGTTACTCCATTTTCCAGCCAGAATAATAAAAGATACCGTAGTGCCGAGAATAGATGCATACTATATTTACACACCAAATACTAAAATGACAGCATTAAATATCTTCTCTCCAGCTTATTTAACATTTTATTTTCACGTCTTAGAAGAATTGAGGTGACAATTTTTATTTTATTTTTTTATAGACTGCAGGAATCGAGTAGTCCCCCCTATAAACTGCAGTGCGCTTGGTAAACTTTTTTCACATGACCGGTGGGCACTAGTGCGACACGCCCTCCAGTCCCATGGGTTTGGGGGGAGACTAGACCTCGCGACCTCTTCCCTGCAATAGGATGCTTTAACCAATTGAGCTAACAATTTAGCACAAAAATTGCAAACCCATTTTATTTTGCATCACTTCTTCTGCCCTGCCAAAAGACAAATATTTGTAGATGATCAATGTCATGATATTTTCAGTTTTAATGTACCAAATTTATAAATTGTTAAATTATATTTAATAAAAAAAAATGGCATCTCCAAGTACCCATCTCCTATTTTTCAAAAATAGGCATATCGTTACCTATACCAGACTCATGTACCAGTACTAGTACCAATCTCCTGGCAACCTAGATTTTATGCCTTATATGGTGTTTATCAAAATCGAGTGAATTAGTCTACTATTTTGGCATTGATGCAATTCCACTTGCTTTCAGCAAGTTTGGCTTGATCAGAATTTGCATTCACTATTAGCCAATTTGGCTTGATTGATTCTATGATTTTCTTTCATTGTAAATTGGACGGCTAGCTGGCAATATCTTTCATGTAGTATTCTTTGTCCTCATTCTAGTCTTCATATGCTCTCACCTTGCCCACATTGAGAACTTAACAATGAAAAAGAGTTAAAATTTTCATGATCACAAAAAAATTATATGATTTTGAGCTAATTCCTTGCAAGGGTTACCACAACTACCCAGGCTCCCCTCCCTGAAACAACCACTCACCCTGCTCTTGCGAACATTAATGATACTTTGAATGGGTTTATAAAGGAAGCTGAAATTCAACACAAAATGCAATATTTCAAACAAGAAAACCCTAACCTATTGCTACAAAACATACATAGAGTCAAAGAGAACCAATGTGCTATCATCTCCTGCCTTCATAAACAAGAGGAAGGTTTGGCTATGATCATACACTACAATCGATGTGTCTTAAATCAAACCAAGGTTATTGCAAAGGTTCTACAGTCTGGGACCATCACAACTGACTATGTCAAAATCAATCAATAGTTGTTGAAGCTTCACAATTCCACGAGGCAGCTCACTCCCTAGAATTTTCCTCTTAATGAGGTGGTTGAGCCTACTAACCAATAGAACTCTCCTCTAAAAGCAGTCACACAATAAATTAATGATGTGGAAATGAATTAAGAGGGAATTCCAAATTTTTAATTAGAATGTTGACAGGGAAGCAGTCACACAATATGGAAAATGATCAAATAGGTTTGGATTTAACTCGATGACAAATGAATTCAACTGATGACCTTTGGTGCCAGAAAATGTAGATTTAGATGGATTTTTGACATTTTGTTGATGTTTAATCTTGCAAAATCAAAGAACAAAGAAAGCCCGATTGTGGATCACAAGAGAGCTTTATGTTTTTCTGGCTCTGTAACACCTTCAGACAGATCATATTGTTGCCACAGAAGTCCATAGATGTCAGAAAGGAAGGGGAAAAAAAGAATAATGAAATCATATATATGTCCACAAAGGATCAAACTTCAAAGTCAAATGTACTCGTGCATACTAACAATTACAATAGATAAGAACTTAAGTTGAGAGAACACTTGGCAAAAGCTAATTTCTATTTGCAAGGATAAATTTAAATGACTCCAAAGAAATAAATTGTTTCAACTTGAACTGTATGGATTTTCTATTAATTCATTTGGTTATTCATGAATTGAATACCTCAAGCTTATGCAATTTGGAGAGGAATGAGATAATCAGTTAGCATAGCCAGTGGAATATCCAGAAGCATCAGTTCTGAAATCTGTAAATTGGTATATTGGCCTTTATTGGGGACTATTTCAGCTGAATCTTTGCATCATTCCTTGCACTCAAAGGTCTAGAGGGCAATTTTGCAGCCTTGAGATGTTTTATCTACTGCTACTTATCTTACTTTTGTTAAGAATCAGCAATGTATTTGGGCAAGTTGAAATTTTTAAAATTTTAAAGTTTGGTTTTCTATTGTGCAAAAGAATCCTTTTATACATTTTTTTATTTTCGAATAACTGAATGCAAGGAACAATCTTTTATTTAAAAATGTTACAGCTTAACACCAGATAAAACTACCAGCATATAGAACACTGCAAAAAATAAAACTTGCAGCAAATCTTATTTGAAATTGAGAAATGATTTGTATGAATTTTGGAGGTGCAACATAGGGACATCTGGAAGAATTCAACAGGATGAAATGGTATTATGGAGTATATTCAAGAAAATAAAATAAAAACTAACAGAAAGACTGCAGTTTTTCATCAATATGTTTACCCTTAACATGATGGACATTTAATTAGCATTACAACATCATGATCAGAGCCTGCAATAAAACTTAGAAGTTGAAAATCATCATATCAGCGGTCATTCAGCATGAACAGATATAGAACAAAAATAGCGATTTCATCATTTCTCACCTCAGCAAAAGAAAGAAGACCGGCACCCCAATTCTGGAGTAAACCAGCAAGATCATCACCGACCTTAACATCAGCTCTGCTGCAAGCATGTGCATATGCACTAAATGCTTGTTCATAGAACTGTGTGGCTGAGGTCCAACTTTGGTTAACCTCCATTGTGGTAGAATTCAAGAGCGCATAAGCAAGTTCAGCTCTTTTTATACAACAATCGCCGAAGTTTGTGAGCAGCTCTACATCCTCAGGATCCAATGTGAGTGCTCCAGAGTACATATTCTGCAACAACAACTAGATTCCTGAATATCCCCAAACTTGCAATCAAATTTAATTTTTCAGCCTTGTTCACAATTTTAATCATGTACATGGGTCACACTGGTTTAGCAATGACCATTCCCATCACAGTGCATTATACATAGCTGAGATCATCTACTCTCTAAGTGCAGTCTCTCCTTCTATGCTACCCACTATGTACCAGAGCTCACACCGGTTTAGCAAAGATCATTTCCATCACAGTGCTAGTTAGTTGAGCTACAAATTATATGTGATATATCATAAAATCCACAACAATAATATGTTACAAACTGGAGTCTGCCCACACAGAAAAAGAAAATTTTATGCCCAAAGCAATAGGATAGTTATCAAGTCAAATGGGATGAGCTTAAGTGATAAAACATAGGGGCTCTCATATTGGAGCCTCAGGTTTAAAAGCCCATGAGACATGTTATGCATTTAAATTGGCTAAAATAATGATTCCAACTTTGGGTGTGGCATACCACGATAGGTGAGGCACAATGCTAAGCCAAAGATTACCCAAATGTAATTTACCCATAGTTACAAGAATCAAAGTCAGCTTGAACTTATCAGGCTGATTTTTGACTCAAACTCAGACTTAGGACTTAGACTCAGCAAATTGAAAAACCATGAAATATAGAGATTTTTTAAGGATTTAAAGCTTTTATTATACACTTTTAAGTAAATCAACTCTAAAAGCATAATAAACTTATCAATTAGAAGCTACTTTAATCACATTCACAAGAAAACATCAATCAAATGAATACAGAAGCAGATTTAAGTTGAAGGAAACAATACTTTTAAATATACAAATATCCACATGTGCTTTAGGTATACAAAACTCATAGATTGTAATATATATGGTATCAAAAGCAAAAATCACAACATGGAGTCATGAACTATGATAGATACAAGCTTGTATCACACAACCCAACATAACTAGGTCTATGTGGGTCCTACAATCATATCCCAGACAAGTCTACAGTGTTG
This sequence comes from Sequoia sempervirens, assembly GCA_007258455.2. Classification (NCBI taxonomy): domain Eukaryota; kingdom Viridiplantae; phylum Streptophyta; class Pinopsida; order Cupressales; family Cupressaceae; genus Sequoia; species Sequoia sempervirens. Next base: position 7,184 of record VDFB02259481.1, read on the forward strand.
ATACAACCATAGTAGCATTACTTAGGATCAGAGCAAAATGAAAGTGTAAATGTAATTAAATTACTTGGGATTTAACTTGGAAAAACTTGAGAGAATAAAAAACATTAATTTTCCATCTAGCATGGCCCAAATTGATTTTAATTTTTCACTTTTTAAAATTAGAGTAGGGGTTTGGGGGTAACAGCCCCTAGCAAGGTCAAGCGGAGTTGAGGGACAACACCCCTCACTAGGTCTAGGGGCAGTGCCCCAAGCACACCCCCTATCACAATATAGAGTACAATCAAGGGGCATAGCCGCCACCACCAAGTCCAAATTCACTACACTTTGTGGATAGCAGCTTTATCATTATTTTTGCTAATTCGCTGGGAAAGTGATGCTTGCAGCAGCCATTGCTTTGGGTTTTGCTCTGGCCTAGCATTGGGTTGCGCAACAATTTATTGTTCCATTGCGATTAGATTATAATTCCCTCACTTCCTCAAATAGCAAAGCCTCCGCTCTCATAGCCACCGGCCCACCACTACCTGCACGGAGTGCAGAGTCAAGCCCGCTCAGAGGTGTTTCCACAGTCAACAGCAATCTTAATACTTTTTCCGTCACTCGTTTGACATCTTTGATAGTCGCTTCCCACATCCCATAGCTCAATACAAAGCTTTTTAAAAATGTATTTAATAAAAAAAACCTAGTCCTTTTTCCATATGAATTTTGGGGTGAATATTAACGAATTTAAAAAAAAAAAAATGTTTGCCGAATTTCGAATTTCAAGGATTAAATTTGGCGAATCCTATGACATAGCCTAGAAGTACACAATACATACAATACCATCTTCTAGGTTGTTTTGCTAAATCTTTTTCTAGAATCCAGTGAAAGGATAATACCAATTAATAAATTCACACATATACATAATAGGACATTTATAAATAATGATATAACCATTTAAATTGCCTAATTACATCATATAAATTATTTTGCATTTTTCAATCTGCAGATTGCAATGAAACATGACAGTCTTTAAACAATCATAACTTTTGCATTACTTGGTCAAATTTTAAACTTCAATATATTTTAGAAAGAAGGATGAACAAAGAACAAAACCCAGAAAGCATTCTTCAAGGATCCTAGCCATATAAGAGCAGATCTCCCTGCAATTCAGTCCACTAAAAATTTCTATCCAGAACAGCAATTCTTTCCTTCACGCTAATTATAAAGTCTTTCTGACACAAAACTCTTACAAGGTTTTACCAGCATTCAATTTCATTTGCACGGACTGTGGAACTATTGTGTCTGTAATAGTCTATGGTAGTTCATTTAAGTTTTAATCTTGTGTGAGGTTGACATAGATCTTTCCAGTGACACTTATCACAGACCTTTCACTTTAAGTTTAGACATAAATGGACTAACATATGCAGGGAATTGTATTTGGGTAAGGGACATTAGGGTTTTAACTTTTAAATGACCTTATAGAACATATTTAAGAGGCATTTCTCAAAACAAAACTCATTTGGAGAGTTCAAGTCAATTCAAATGGCAATGCAATTATAAAATATGGTTCATGTTCCATATTGAATTAGGCCTTGTTTTGCAAATAGAATCAATTAAACTTGGAAGCCATGATTCTACATTCATATGGCATATGAGTTAATCCATGAATTGTGTCTCTAAAGTTAGTCATAAGATCCTTCTTGAACCATTTGTGATAATAAATTATTCTATTCAATTCTGTCTAAAAGCTTTCAACTAGAGCAAATTGGTCATCACTATGACATTAGATTCAAACGATCACTCACCAATACAGTCTGTGATTAATAGCTTATAGTTTATACAACCCTTACCTCTGTAAAACAGTGTTTGAATGATCATCCACATTACCAGATGTGAGATAGGCCTCAAAACAACCTATCTACAGTTATCCAATTAGGTGCCTACAGAAATATAGTGGAATTAATACACCTTGCTTTGAAGGCAATGTCCCACTTCCAAGATTGTAAAATCCCAGACTGGAATTTCTTTGGAATTTGATAAATGTTTAACAAAATGCTCACAATTGCAATGACAATAATAAATTTTCAAATATTAACTCACTGCTGTAGCATAAAGTTATTACAATATTTTCCATAAATATGTTACTTTTCAAATCAAATAAATATCAAAATCATACAAAAATATTGTTGTTGGAGCACAAGATTATGACATAAAATTCATATACATTAATTTATAGAAATGAACTAGTAACCTTGACCTGAGTGCTGTTGTAGATGACCAAAAATGACTGCAGACCACTGCTGGTAATCAGAAATATATATATTCTAATCTGCCCTTTATTCCATGTGATTCCCTTATTAGAAATTTTAGGCACCAAAGATTCCCTTTAAGGGGAATCCCCTCTTCTCAAAACCTCCGTCTTTTATAGGCACTTTTAGGGCAACTAAAATTCAAACTCTTTTAATTTTGATAATACTTTTAATCCTTATTTTCTAAGCCACTTTTAATATTTCATTTAAAACAACCTTTTAAATCATCACTTTGGCCCTTTTTTAAAAATACTTATGATGTTGACCACCCTTCTTTAAAATAAATAAATAAACACAAGTTGCCTTTAGGAAAATAATATAAAGTTACTTTAAGACAATTTAAGTTATTTATTTAATTACTTTTTCCGCAGCCCAAAGTGTACGAACAGTTAGCATTCCCCAAGAATGTTGGAATTCTCACAAATTCTGGAAAGACCATTAAAAAAGGGGACATTACAAAGATTCCCTAGCTCCCCTTAAGGGCTTAAATAATAACAGATCCATTTTCTTGTAATATGGCCATTTTAACTTTGGTTGTGGTTCTTTGCTAAAACCAATGTTCCTTTCAGTTTTTGGGACTAGGGAATGGGGAAATGGGAAATAGGTTTTAGGGACAAGAATAAATTTTCCTATATTTTGGGGACAGCTATAGAAATAACATAAAAAAAAAAAAAAAAATTGTATTTAAAATTAAAAATAAAGATAGCTGAACAAGGTTGTATGCAAGTCCCAAGTGAATTTTGATGGAACAGAATTCTCTGACATGGCTTCTAGATGAGTATTCCAACTTGATCATGCATTCATCCATGCATTCAAATAAAATGTAGACTGTAAAATTACCAATTTACTAAACAAAATTATTAATCAGCCTAAGTGGTAGTCAATTATATTGTTATTGTTACACATTGCATAGTAATAAAAGTATCAGTCTATTGCATACATATAGCGAAATCCTCAAATTCAAACTTTAAGGAACATTTCTGCTCATGTGCTCACATTTGCACCCATAAAAGTGGTAAGTTTCTAATCCAACTTCACTCAATACAAGCAACTGGTAATAAATCATCATACTATCTATTATCCAACTTTATACATTAAAGAAAAACAAAAACAAAGTAGAGTAGAAGGGCAACAGTTAAAGAAAATAGAAAAGGCTACAAATGACAAAAGGAACACCAAGAATATACTAAGTTTTTGGTTCTACTATGGTGTCGGGTACGGGTACGAGGTTCTGGTACACCGGTACAGTAAAAAATCTCTTGGGTACGGTACGCTTGAGTACTATATATATAGTGTGTGTGTGTATGTGTGTGTGTGTGTTGTTTTGTGATCATTAGAGCTTTGTATTTGAACCATGGTGGTCCTGTGGTTGGGCCCATATTGCACCATCACTCTTGAAAATTTGATAAGAGCTTGAGGTCTAGTGGAGCTTGAAGAAGTTGATCCTGCTGGAATGTTGGTGAGGTTTTGGACTGTTGCATGTTTGAATCTAAGAAATTTTTGTGCCTATCTATCTGTGTCAAAGTCCCTGGTCTTGAGTGGAGGATTGGATGCACTTGTTAACTGTAATACCTAGTAATCATTGTAAATGTAAATGCAAATGAAACCCAAGGTGGAAATAGTAATTTATATCATTGTTTCACTTTTTCCTTATTAGTTAGGGCATGATCAATGACTCGTTGAGAGTGAAAAGGGTCATTCAAATCTAGTTTGTGATCAAACTCCTTATACAACTCTAAGGTAAGGTAACAAGGTTTTGATCAAACAAACCCTAGCCAAAGAGAAATGTTTAACTCTGAAGGAAACATTGAACAAACCCTTTCCAACAACTCCCAAACAAAATATAGTCACAAGATTTATGTGCAACTAACAACCCCGCTGATTTTTTATTTTCAACTAAAACAGAACAATCATTAGTAGGCAATACTTAACTAGATTAACATCTCAAATCACCTTTACAACCCATGATCCCAACACTAAGATTACAAGAACTGTTACACAAGAAGAGAATGGGTTGTGTAGGCTTATTCTTGCAAAAAGAGTAAACCATCATTAATACTACAAACACTAAACTCAACACTAACAAGATAATCTTGACAATCTCAATACCTTTGCACTGTCTCAGCAACTTTAATATAGAAGCCCAGGTTGTCACAATCGCAATAGCATAAAATATTTCACAGAAGCCGATACTTCTTTGAGACAGTCATCAACTTCAATGTTTTAGAGTTTCAAAAATCATTGTTTAAAGCGTTTTTGGGCGTGTGTTGTCTTTGCCTACCTGTGGGAGGACTTGGGATTTTTGGGAGTGCTTGTGAATACCTTGGGAGTGTCCCAGCGACCTTAGGTTCTTTGTGGGTACGCCATAGGCATGCCCACAGAGAACCCAAGGTGGCTGGGACACTCCCAAGCCACTCCCATCGCCACTCCTGCTCCTGAGCCATTTCAGAGCGGGCACAGGGCCTCCAACAAGAGAACCCGATAACATAGAGAATATATTATTAGAGTGATTACAAAACAAACTAGTGAACTACACAACTCTGTAACTAATGCATTATGACTCCAAAAGAGACCAAAGTATTCAGCAGCCTCACAAAAATGTTACATAACTTCCAAGGATTTGATCTATGGGAACTGATTCCACACCTTTCTCTTGTAGTCCAAGAACAAGCATCAGCACTACAATGTCACCTAAGCGAGCCCCTTCTAAACAGAGTAGCTTCATTCAATGTTAAATTATAATGCTACACTAGACATGCATGCAAATTGTGGAAGCATCAATAGGGCACATGGGAAGACTGCTTTTGTAATGTCCCCGTTTTCTAGCCCACCTGAGGAATAATAATTATTCTAATTATTTAATGTTACCAAGCAAAAGAGTGCAAAGTAAAAAGGGTAATATTAAATAATTATATTTAAAAGTTATAAAGTGACTTTGAAACATTTTAATAATAAATTAATATAGTCACTTTATAAAGGGGGAATTAAATGTTTTAGGTGGGAAAACCCTAAAAGTGCATAAAGGCATTATAAATATGATTTGGGAGCTCATTCTCTCACAATTCTAGTTTATTATTTCATTTGGGGTTTAAAGTTTGGAGGAGCTCTTTGAGTTCGAAACCCTAGGAGGGTTATCCTATGGGTTCCAATTTTGGGGGTGAAAGATTCCTCCCTAGCTGGTGTTAGCAAATTCATCCAGGGTTCGCACATGCACATTCACGCAAATTTATGAATCTCCTTCGGAGATAAATTTGAAGAATAGTGATTACAATCTGCTTGTCTGAGAAGCAAAGATTGCGAAGTTTCTGCTAAGGGTTTTTAATATTTGGAGTTTTACGTCAGGAGGATCATCAGGTGCTATTCATTTGTTATCTGCATCATTGACTCACTGTTGGTTTGTTATCAGTTAAAGATTTCAGGGTTTTAAATATTAATAAACATCAGAGTGTTGGTTGTATGCTTGCCTGGACCGATTCTATTTGGGAAATAATAATATAGAAGCTATGGAACCTGAATCATAAATAAAATAGGATTATTCACCAAGATGCTTCTTCTTAATACTGCCGTGGCCAGAGATTGCATTAGTAAAAGACAAATAATCGCATGAGTGGGGATTTATTCAGTAGACATCTTAATAAGACAAAAGAGCGGTTGTTTAGTGAGTCGCATCAGTCCAAAAAGAATCGCATAAAACAATCTAAAGGAATCGAAATTATATGTGGTAATATCTGAAGGAGGAAGACTCTCCTTAGACCTGTCGGGAGCTGCTTGGTGTAGCAAAATGCAACATATTAATATTTCAGAAAAGACAAATCAGGGATAAGACAATAATACCATAATTGCAGCTTTCAAAGGCAAGGTTAGAACTTTGAATGAATTGAAGGATATCGGGCATATTATATTATCTAACAATTGGCTGGAACTGGTCGTCTAGATTAGGAAAGCGATTATATTCAATACTGGCATCTTATTTATCCATCTCGTGAGCTTGCTGAGGACGTGTGTCTTCATTTGCTGAGCGCTAGACTTCATCTGGGCAAGGACGTGACTCTTAGGAGGGTCAACTAAGCTGTCCCAGGCAAAATGTGGTTGCTGGAGGTTAAGACGTGGAGAGCTGAAGCATGCTGGGCGTCCTACCAAGTTAAAGCAATCAACTCCAGGTCTGATTGTTCCATTTCAATGTCAAATAATGCCTTCATATTTATGCTGGAGATGTCTGTAAGTGATTGTTGCAATCTGAACCTTTCAACTGGGGTATGGTCGACTAGCTGAGTCCAATAAATTGCTCTGTAATAGTTGGCTGGGTGGTGTCTGAGTTTTAGAACTATTATGCAAGTATTTCAGTTCATATTGAACTCAGAAAAATAGTGTAACCAGTCTCTGCTGTAATCTTTGCAATTGCTGGGGAGTGTTAGTATTGCTCTGTGAGTCTCAGTGAGAGTATTATCAATTAATGCTGTTTCAGTCTTGGGTTATTAATGACTGCTGTTATAATCTCTTTGTTGATGATATACTGAGAAATGCAATGTCATAGAGAACCTTATGATAACTGCTGTATCAAAATCTGAATCTAGTACAAATCTGATAAATACTTCTGGGCAGTATCTCATGTAATGTTTACATTTAGAAATCTCTGTTAAGTTACTGTTCAGATATTGGCTCATGTTTTCTGTTATGAACTTCATATGTGTGAGATGCAAGCAATGTTATAATGTTCCTTAAATTGACAAATGCAATATGTCAAGTTATGCATATCAAAAAATTATCGTTCAAATTTACAAGGGACTTTACAGCTTTGGAGTATACATTTTAATCACTCAAACTTCCTTTTTTTTTTGGTTTTCAAGGAACAATTAGGTCACAACCCAACCAAGCCGAATTTATTAAACATAGGACTTCTAACCACTTGAAAGGTGTCAAACACACAATGAAGACAAAATAAGCATTCCTCCATACCCGTTCATCTTAGAGAGAGATAAAGAGCAAATGGATTTCATGGTAGGAATCAAGGTATTAGAAACCATAAAACTAAAGCACTTGAACTACCTTAGTAAATAATGCTTGAAGAATTTCAAACATAAAACCATCCCATACACCCATTAAAAGAAAACAGGGAGATGGACCTTTAACAATCTGAATAACAAATGATTAAGGCATAATGCTTACAGGATTTTCCTAGAAATAGAACATGGAGGGACAAAAATACCGCTTTCTCTTCTGGAAGATCTCATCAAGCAATGTACCACTATAAGATTGTGATGACTAATCAAGAGGCATTTGAGGCAAAGAAAAGCCATGGCTTTCTTTCTCCTCTACAACAGTAGAGATAGTTATTCCCCTGCTCTCATGATGTCATTAATTCTCCATCAATAATAATCCTTCCTCATGAAAAGTCCATAGAAAATTTTAAGCAAAAAGCAACTAGCTGGTGTAAACCTAGATTCCACAAACTCCCCCAGCATCCTCCATGTTAGACTTTCATGGAATTTTGGATATACGACATTAATCATGGTACCAATGATGCTTTTTGTATGGGACATTAAATCATTTTGCAAGGCAAAACATAAGCAAGGAATCTCAAAATCCTTTTCTCCAATGTGAAGTTCCAACTATCTTATTCATAAGATAATGCAATTATTTCAAATATAGGAAACTCGTAATTTCTAATCTTATTCACACACATATGCAACCTAACTAAATGAGTCTAAGTGAGTGTGTGCGCATTAATTTCATCATGATAGATTTCCTTCACCGGCTAAAACCTTCTCCCCAATGATACCCTCTCTCCAACCTAAGAGAGTGTCAATAGTTCCTAATGCACTTAGGGGAACATGTTGTGACCTTTTCACACATCGCCCCATTGCAAATGGGGAACCTTCGTTTTTTTTTTGCTTTTTTTGCTTTTTGCCTTGGCGTCACAATTGCTTATCACCAGTCTTTTACAATGAGGAGTTAAAGTTCTAAGAGTTGCCCGAGTCAGTTGGAGAAATTGAGCCTGGATCACTGTGCAAACGTCGCCATCATGCTTAGAAGGCCTAGGAGACAAAGATCGACTGTCATTTCAGTCAATTCCGACACCTCCCAGTTTTTAGGGTTTTTCACTCTGGCCCCCTATTTTTTAGGACCTACTTTTTTGGCACTTTTGGGCAATTCTGAGATCCCTATTTTTTAGGGTCTATTTTTGGAAAGTTGCTATTTTTGGAAAATTTCTATATTTAGAAAGTTTCTATATCTGGAAAGGTCTCGAGTTTCGAAAATCCACTCAGAAATTCGAAAAACTCAACGAAACTCTCAGAAAATTGATTTGAATTTTTTTAGAAATTCTGGAAAAACACAGAAAATGGTGAGAAATCTGGTAAAAATCACAGAGAATTCTGGAAAATCACAGAAAAATGGTGAATAAAATGAAAAATCAGTCATGAAATCATCAAAAAATTGATAGAAATCTGAGAAACTCATGTAAAAATCTGAGAAATCCATGAAAAATCTGAACAATCATGGCAAATTGGAGTCCAACCAGCATGGAGAATGGAGGAATTAACATCAGAAAGCTTCAGCCAGACAATGAAAATGGCTTGACTATGAGCAAACTCTGCCCAGCCATAAAGAAGATAATGGCAATGAAACATGGCAAGTCCGCCTTGACCAAGCAATGAGATGGCAAGCCAAAAGCTTAAGTCCGCCTTAAATGGCAATCCATAAGGCAGGTCCGCCTTGAGCATAAGGCAATGGCTAGACAAATGATAAAGTCCGCCCTTAGCAAGATGAGAAGGTGGCAAAGAAATGAGGCAAGTCCGCCCAGCCACATGAAGAAATGGCAAGAAATTTAAGCAAGTCCGCCTTGGATAAAACACAAAGTGGTAAGCCATAGGCTGAAGTCCGCCTTAGTAAAGTGGCTTGGAAACAAGGTAAGTCCGCCATATGAAAGAAGTGAAGTGGCTAAACATTGGCCAAAGAAAAAATTGAATGGCCTAACACCAAAGGAAGTCCGCCATGGCTAGAGAAGTGTGGGCTTTGAGAAATTCGCCATGCTTGAAAGGAAAGAAAATTCGCCTAAGTCCAAACATTAAAATGTCTAAAGAAAATCATGGCAAAATAATTTTGGACGAAGGAAGGTAATGGCCAAATAATTTTGGATGATTGAAAATCATGGCCAAATAAAATTGAACGAAGCGGAATTATGGCAAAATAATTTTGGACGAAAGGAGTTATGGCAAAATAAAATTGGAAGACAAAAAATTATGGCAAGATAAAATGAATGGCCAAATGAAATTGGACGGAAAGAAAATTAAAAGCTTGAAAATGAAATTTATAAAAATCTTTCAAAGCCTATCCTAAAAAAAATCTGAAATAAATTTGTTTTATTTTACTGCAGGCGAATCTTCAAAGAGGAAAATGGCAAAGAAAGTGTTAAGTCCGACTTGAAGGGAGATGAAAGAAAACTTGGGAAGTCCACCCTTGCACATGGAAAAGACCAACAGGAAGTCCGCCAAGAATTTGGCATCATGAAGACAACGGCAGACACACCGTCAAGTACATCCAACTTACGCAAGCCAAATTCAAAATTGAAGACAAATTTACCGGCGAAGTTTATTTGAGCACAAAAATGGCCAGAATCTTGAAGATGTTACAAAATGAAATTGAATAGCCAAAATTTGGCTAAGAATGGGAAATTCTCCACGGAGAAAGTTCCAATTTCCTCCATTGCGGCGAAAGCACAAGGGAGTTCCTCTCCAAATTCAAGGCACGTGAAGGAATTCCAAAGCAATCCGGGAAGAAAGACTTAATAACTTCAAGTCTAAACAGGTGCTCCAAGGCGAGGTGAGAAGAAGAAGCCAAAGTCATCCAAGATCAAAGCACAAAGGATAAAGTCATCGGCAAGGAAAATATTCTAAGGCAAGAACATGGAAAAAAAAGTGACCAAGGAAGACATCCAACACTTGAGGTGGCGCCTCGTCATCTTCCAACCAATCAAATTGTTCCAAATCAACATGCAACAACTTTCTATTTTATCTGTTGGTTCATATTTGGTAAAAAGGACAAGTGTCCTCGAATGTAATTTTCTCATTGGTCGAGGGGTAGCAAACCCTAATTAGGGTTTTGTTTGTAATCTTGGCCGTTGATCCTAAATCAATCTTGGCCATTGAATTGTAATTGGGGAGCCTATAAATTGAGCTCAACCCCTCATTTGTAAAGCATGGGAGCATGTTGCAAAACATGTTGAGATAAGTAATTGTTGTGTATGACTGCCAAAGTAATAAGTAATGCATGCATTGTTTTGATGGTGATTGCTTCTCTTATTTTGGAGTTGTTATGGTTCTTATCCCTCATCATAGTTTAGATTTCTTTTCATGTATGTTAGATGAATGCAAGATTTGATAAGTATTGATTTATGGTGAAACTTTTTGCTCATATTTTCTTTGAATGGATGATTTTCATTCAATGCGTAAAGTTAGCCTGAGCTTATTTTGTGGATGCTTAACTTCTATCTGGATAAATATTGTTCGATTTGATGGTAGTTATTCATGACGTGAAAATCATAAGCACACTCCCTTGAAGATTGCATCCCTTTGTGTAGTTGTCATTGAGCGTGGCGAAACAAAGCATGGTTATTGGTTCCACCAAGTCAATACCGTCTCTTGAATTCTTAGGAGTAGATTAGAACTTCTGAACCCTTATCTCCTTTTTCAGTTTGTTTGATCCATGACCCAAGCAATAGAGCTTCATTGTCTAGACCTTCATTGTGAATTGAACAAGCCTAGCGTAAGTCCCCTTGTCATAACCAGCAAATCACATCAAACCACAGAGCTCATCCACACCTAACTGAAACATTGGAATTACCGTATGATCTTTCTTGCAGTCTTAGCATACGAGGTAGTTTTTCAAGAGGGGATAGAGCGTCTTTGACACTTTATTCTAGAATGTTTGTTGTGTCATAAAACACGCATCAACAGAACAAAACATATAATTAGTCATCATCATAATCATTCTTATTTATATAGCAATAGACACTTAACATAATCGAACCATCTTGCCTAATTTTTTGCTATTAAACAATTCATACAATAAATCAATATTTGAACTGGTAATTTAAACGGGATGTGACATGATCAAACTTGCTAAGAACCAAGTTTGAGTCTTTGGGGCTCATTTAAATTTGCTCACCTCAAGACTAGCTGACTCTAGCAAGTTTTTAGTGAGTCTTGTAGCTATGAATTTACCAATAAAAGAAAGTAACTTAATTAGGAATGTTAATGATGCCTATTATTGGTTTCAAAGTGTTAAATAGGCAAATTTTCATAGATAGATACAATAGAACCATAGAGAGACAGGCATACTAAGACCAAGCCCGTCATTGTCAATCATAAGAGGCTAAGAAGGGCCTTTGTGATGACACAAGGATGACCTCATCAACTACCCATAATTAACAATAACTAGTAGGTATGGAGGTTGTAACTACCCTGAAGTATTTGTCCACTTTGGAGGTTGGTGCCTATCAAAGAAGAGATTGGTATCTCTTGCTTAGTAGGTGCTCAGTTGTGGGGATTGGTGTCTCTAGTGGGTCGGTGCCTACAAATTCTGTAAAATGGGGATTAGTGTCTCTAGAGGTTTGGTGCCTACAAAAGAAGATTTGTAAGAGAAGTAGGTTAGATCCTACAAAAGAAAGTTTACAAGAAAAGCAATATTTTGTCGTGGTTTTCTCCCTTAAGGGTTTCCACATAAATCATGTGTTTGTCTTGTTGTTCTTAATTGCATGTGTGTTGTGTTGTGGTTGATTAAGTTTTGAAAAGTAAAAGATTGTTGTTATATTGATTCACCCCCTCTCCCCCCTCGCCACACCCCAACCCCCCCCTCTCAATATACCTGTGTACTCATCAATTTTTGGATGACACAACAATACATTGGCATCATGGTAAAGAGAGCATCAATGAATTCCTCACACACCTAAATAGTCTTTAGCAACATATAAAGTTCACCATGGAATCAAAGGTAGATAATTTTATCTTGGTTCTAGATGTTCTATTGGGTAGAAAGAGATGGAACCTTCTTAAGGGCACACAATATACTAAGAGGGGGGGTTGAATCAGTATATCAAATCTATTTAAAACTCTTTAATTCAACATGAATCTCCAAACATGAATCACCAAACATGAATCAAAACAGCTGCTATCAATCAAGCAACACAAATGCACACATTAACACAATGAAAACCAGATATACATGGAAACCTAGAATGGGAAAAACCACGGTGAGAAGAGCTGCTTGGAGCTACTATCCAAATCCAGCCTCACATAAATAATGAATAAGTTACAGTCATGAAGTAGGCACCAACCTACCAGAGACACCAATCCCCTGCTATATTTGTAGGTACCAACCTACTGGAGACACCAATCCCCAATACAAGGAACTAAGCACCAACTCAATAAGTAAGACACCAATCCTACCGAATTACAAAGATAAAACTTGCAAAACTTCAATGTTGATTACACAGCTTACACCTGATCTGATCTTTCCTCGGACACTCTCCTGCACACCTTGTGATCTTCTGATTATGGCGCACAATGTTTGAGAGATGGAACTCCCATTACAATACCTGAATTACACTTGCTTGCACAAGATCACTCACACTCACACACCTACATTCACATGTGATCTAAAACTATGATGATTATATACATCTCATTACATTAACATCATTTCATGTCGGCCAAGAATCTCCCTAACACAATCCGCAATCAACCAAGTCAGCTAAGGTGGACCTAAATTCAAACTTACATGAAACGTGTAGTGCGTCAGTCCTAAATTAAATTTGTTGCCGCCAAAAGAACATGATGTCATGTGCTTCCTTCAAGAACCTTAACCTGGACCTATTTCATCACCCCATGCTATCTCTAGAGGTCACACGCTACAAGATGTTGCCGCATAGTTCCAGAACATCAACTGGTTAATTAACCAGCACAGTGACCCTTCTATCACTTCAATCTTTTTGCCTGCTGAACATAAATTTCGAAAACTCTGGAATAAAATAGAACAAGTATAGACATACTCTCCATTCAAACTGCAAACCAAAACTCGCATCCAGGAAGGAATATAAATCATGAACATGTTTAAAGAAAAATCTCTCTACCTGGAAAACTTACCTCAAACATTCCAGATCAGACTTCCGGATTACTTCTATCAACATGAATAGATACAAACATGATATTGCAAGCATACTACAGGCAGTCTTCTTCGTTGTTCTCAGAATGCTTTGATATAACAGTACAACTACATTTAATTCTCACTGATCTACCTGCTGACATTACTCCTTTGACATCAATGAGCACCTTTGACATCAAGGACATTACTCCTTTGACATCAATGACAACATATCTTCAACACCTTCATGGAGAAAGTGTATAGAAATAAGACACATTGATCCATATTTACAAGTAGATTCACTCTATCACCCTGCACCAAAAGTGGGCATTTTAAAAATACAAGCAACTAGAGCCTTGAGGATCTTAGATGAAGAGCATTTGAGCTTGCACCTTTCTAAGGTACTAAAACATACTGGATATAGAGATAAACAAATCAGTAAGGCATTTCAAAATGCAAGGGTGATGAAAAAATCTAAAAATAAGGATAATGAGAAAGAGGTGGTAAGATCAGAAAAGAAAAGCATATCTATCCTACATTATTCATACAAACAAAATTGCAAAAACTTTGCGAAGAAAAACTTATTACTAAAATACAGAACAAATTAAAGTCAAAAATACAAATCTTACCCTAAAAAGTAGAGTGGAATGTATGTGATAGAATGTTCAAGTGGAATACCATATTTTGGTAAAATAGGTAGATCGATCCAAACTAGAATCAAGGAACAAACTCGAGATATTAAACATCAGACTTGGCAAAGTATTCTCTTGCAACAAAATAAAATATTTCATTAATGAAGCTAAAGAGTTGGCAAGGGAGGACCGCTATCTGAAGAGACACTTAGAAATGATAAGGATTATTCAACATGATAACAATATTAATAGGAATGGGGGGTGGATGATTAGTAACTCTTGGAGGTCTCAAATACATAAACTTAAACAAAAAATAAAATAAAAAATGAAATACTAAACAATAATAATAAATAAGTAAAATTTCACCTATGTTACATGGTAGTTCCAAGACAAGGATGGTGTGACACATTTCAGATATGGCAGTGTAAAAATTATATATATATATATGCAAATTCAGATTTTTTTTAAATTTGAGTTGTACATGACATCAAGATTCAATTCAAAATTCAATGTCCAATGTTCATTGTTCTTTGATTCAAGCATAACAGCAGTAAAATATTAAAATTTCATTGTTTTTTATTTCAAAAAAATATTCAATTTTGTTTTCTTTATTTTTCTATTTCATTTTTTTTTGTAAACAAACAAATTGGGGGCATCAGGACAGTTGAGAGATATTCCTGGGACGTATCTTGGAATGTGTCCCTAAAACCCGAGGGCTGTGGGACAGTGAGGAGAATGTCTCCTGCTGTTAGCTTCCACAAGGAACAGAGATCCATGGTTGGTGGAGAGGGGGAGGAAAGATGGTGGGGGGAGGAATGTGTCCCTGTGTAACACTGAAATTCACTAGTTAATACATATGGCCAATTTTCTTCAGTAACACCTTATAGAAACTCGTTACATCATGTATTTGATGAACAATAAAAGCAATCCAAACAACCATATCTTCGATCTATTAATTCCTTGAAGGAGACTCAAAACTTTGGAATAAGTAACCAATACATGGTTGAGCTAGTATGATTGTTCACATTCTCTATTTAGAATAAAAATTGGAAGATGGACTGTGTATATTGGTTGCAACCACAAGCTGTAAAATACATGAATATATAGGTTAAAAAGTCATTATGTAAAGAATATAAACAGACAGAAGAGAAATTATAGTGCACTAAGAAAACCTTGTAGAGAGAAATTTATCAGTCCATGGCATGCATATCGTATGACACCTACTCTTGTGAGCTAAAAATTGTAGGTATTTGAAGTAAAGCTTGTAAAGTATATTCTACTCCAGGTTTATCACTATGTCATGTGCCTGTGAGTATCTTTGTTGTTTGTTGAGAAGTTTTGGGATGTGTCTAGTGATATATCATGTTTTGATAATCAAAGCATGCATCGAGATACGTATCACGGAACCCCTACATAGAAAAATAATTACATCAACAGATTTCACTAAGTGTCCAGAGAAGCTGATACAACAAAAAACTCCAATATTCATATAATTTGTTGATTTTGTTCACAATGATTTTTGTCCCTATAATCTAAACAATTTAGAGATTCTAGTTAAATACCTTTTCATTCAATCTCACAAACTCTACGAAAGACTTAAAAGCTTTACAATCACCTAGACTGCAACTTGATCATAATAATTATGGAGAAGAAAGTCTTTATAAAACAAAAATAGCAAATATTACTTCAACATGAAAAGAAAACATACAATCCAAGGTAGAGTTAGAAAATAATTTAACAAGAACAGAAAAACTTAAATGCAAAAGACAACCATGAACTACCATAGACATCAATTTCTTCAAGGTCTAGGAAAAACAATTCATATACATTCAACAAACACGCTCAAATCTTTAGATATTCCTCTATAGAAAAATATAATTAGCAGAACTTCTTGACAAGCTCATGGTTGCCTGTATGCAAATGAGTTGTAAGGAAAAGAAAAATACGAAAGTTAATGAATTCCTTACATGGGCTTCAGCATAAAGACTTGCTGCAAGAGTAATACCACCACCTTTATCAGTTGGGATATCACAAACAAGGTCACCCCAATCACAAAGTGCATTTGCACAATTCACCAAAGACTCTTGCTTTACCTCTCCTCCTTCAATAGCATATACCATTTTATACGTCTCCACACTTTTCCTAAGCACATTATGTTCTGTTAAGACAAGCCCAATCAAGATATGGAAAAATAACAAAACATCATAACATTTACAATTTTTATTCTTTATAAGTGGAAATATTATACATTTTAGTCAATCCGTTTTTCTCTCTTCAGATAAAACTTAAACTCATTTTCTTTAAGCTAGTTTATTGTGTTGCTTATCCTTTCACACACTAAGGTTTAAGAGAATCTGCAACGAAAACCATGTCATATAATTCTATAGGGGAATTCCCTTCAACAAAATAAAGCAATAAAGTACAAAAATGAGCTGGATTCCTTATCATCTGAGCCCCAAATGAGTGTGGAGTCTTTCTATTATATATGCCATATGTCACTCAAAATCTCAGACCTTTTGGTTTCAGTTTATTAATCTTTATGTAATCAAAGCTATTACACACCTCCCACTTGATACCTGCACCTGGTAGAGAAATATGAGGAAATGAACTAATCAGGGAATGACCAGCATGTTGACTGAAATTTACAAACCATGATGTGATTGTGTTAGAGTAAGAAACAGAGCTTGTGGTAATTGCCAGAGGAATTGCTAATCAGCTACAAAGTACATCTAATAAAAAGCATGGTACTTGTCATCAAACACAAGGTATTTCTTCCATTGGTTCTACTGCCATTTCAAAAATATTAGAAGAGGACACCCTATGAAACCCATACAAGAAGAAATATAGAGTGTTAGACAGGCATTTACATAATCTGTATAGCTTCTGGATTTGATTGTGTCCAAAGTTTTTGCATCAACATTTCGGATCACACTCCGTGATCCATCATCAGGATGAAAGAGAGCAAGAGGAGAATGGATCACGGAGTGTGATCCGAAACGTTGATGCAAAAATTTTGGACACAATCAAATCCAGAAGCTATACAGATTATGATATGGATTGTGGAAACTTATTATCATTAAGGCATTTACATATTAAGGTTCTTATCTCATAGCTAAAGGATGGCACTTATCAACCTTAAGAGTTGACAAACCCAAAACAACTGCTAAAACAAAGCGAGCCATCCCAATCCAGACCAAAGAAAGCTTTATGGAAGATTCATTGTTAAAAATATTAAAAAGAACACATAATGAAACCATGCAAGAAGGAATGTAATTGATAACGCTGGCATTTACACACAAAGCCTCTTAAATCATAGCTAAATGATGGCACTTAGCAACCTTAAGAAAGAACAAAATCGAAAACAAATTGTAAGACAATGCAAGCAATCCCAATTCAGACCTAAGAAGGGTTTATCCAAGATTCATTATAAAAGACAGGTGGCAGTCCTTCATGCAATCTATGATTTGGTACCGATAAGATGATATGCCTTGTGTATATCACATGTATTCAAGCCACTGTATCCATGATTTAAACACTTCTTGAAGTTGCACAAGTAAATCATGAAAGCTCATATGAGCAAAATACAAAACATTCTTGGTCATTCCTATTTATTTACTAACATCCTACCCTATTTAATAAAATTAGTAAATGACAAATAAAATGGCATGTTAGATACCTCCTCAAGTACTTGTTACCCTAGATATATCATGAAAACAAAGTACCCTTTTTGTTATGCCCAATATGAAAGTGTTAGTTTCCATCATTTGTTGCATTCTAATTGCACCCTTTTGCAAGGACATCTTTTTCATAAATTATTATGGATAAAAGTATAATCTCTATAACAATGCCATATAATCAAGAGTCTAGGAAATTCACTTGTATTTTCAATTTTGAATACTCTTCCCAAACATGATACTGTGCAATTTGCTATTGACAGGATATTTTGACTCCTTCAGAATTCTTTACCATTCTAAATTTCGATATGATTCAATCTAAGGTAAAACACAAGCATAGCAATTTCTTAGAGTAGTCAAGCTCAATGCCATGTAGGTAACTACCTGCAAAGGCTGGCAGAATGTATTGAAGCCTCATGCTGCATCTGAATGGCATCATACTTCTTTATACTGCCCTTAAAAGCACTGTCATTTCCCCAGTAAGCAGCTTTCTTGACTGCACTAGACCACAATAGAAAAACCTCACCCTGCATAAAAGTCTATTTGTGAGTTTTAAGGACAGTGGCCTTAGGTTTGAAGGAGAAAAAAGGAATGTTTATGCTCACTATAAAAATAAAAGCTAAAAATGTCGTGAGATCAGCCACTCAGAAAACAATAATACCTTAATCTGGAATTCCATGCAAAATAGATGTATCTATGCCTGAATGCTCTAATGAATAAAGCAATGCTTGCAAAAGCACATTATGCTGAATAGAGGTCTAGCAGTGCTATAAAGGCAGCAGACTCACATAGCAAGGCTCAATTTATTTTGACAGTTACTTTTATAGAGAAAAGGGTCAAACTCAGCATATTCAGTATAGGTTCCTCTCATGCCTCAAAAATTTACACAAGATATCCAATGTAAGTACAACCACGAGCATGAAAAGAACAACTGGCTCTTGTTACACTGGATTCAAATCTGAACACTTACAAAACAAACTTTGCCCTAATGTATGACTTGTCACACTTAGGATGGCTTATCTACTCTTATTGCTGAGATGTTTTCTAAACTAGCTCCAACAAAAATAAGTATTTTAGGTGGGTAAGGAATTAATCATAGGCTTGTGGCCAATTGTTGCTCCCAAATTAAACAAGCACAATGTCTTGGCTTTTGTTGCTTTGACCACTTCCAGTTCTTTGAAGAGTGATTTGAGTTATTGATTCATATGCACCTCATCACTGTCTCATGATGGCCATGCTTTTCTCTCTCAGGTATTATCACGATTAAAAAAAATTGATGGGTTATTGTAGTGCCTAGCTACTTTAGGGAATTGGTTACATTTATGTACAAAATGGGATTTTTAATAATGTTAAGCATATGCTTGATTTGAAAAAAAGTTGTTTTTGTTGCCAAATCACTAATAAAAAAATTGATTGTAGAATTATTTCCTAAACTTGATTAAAGTATAGCTGTTTAGTTGCCACTGGTTTCTTGAAAGAGGATTCTACTAATTCCATGGTTATGGGCATTGCTAACACATGTGCTTGGATCTCACACCAATGATTAAAGCAGTTTGTGGCATGACCAGCTAGGATAACTGAGCTTCAGGATAATATATTATATAGCTAATAATGGTTTAGTCAAGTGCTTACCATCTATAGTAGTTATAAATGATGATTGTGAAGGTTGCATTTATGGTAAACATCACATGGACAGAATTGATTCAGCTAAATCTTGGAAGCCACATAAGCTAGTTCACAGTGATCCAATGGGTCTAATTCAAGTTCCTTCTCTTCCTAGGGACAGATATGTATTGAGTTTCATTGATGACTCAACTGGCAAGAACAGGTTTGCTTCTTGAAAAGGAAAGATGAATTCTTTGATTACTCCATTTAGTTTAAAATACTAGTCGACAAGCAAAATGCTTTTTGTGATATAATATTTAGAATAAATATTTGGGGAGAATTTGTAAATATGGCCTTTGATTCCTTTCGCAAGCAAAATGGCACTTGTGTGAAAGTAGCAATTTCTCATACTCTGCAAGAAATGGTGTAATAGAAAGACAAAAGAAGAACTTTCAGTGGAAATGGCTAGATCCATGATTCATGGCAAAACAATTCTGATTAAGTTTAGGACCTGAGCCACTAATTATCCTGCATATTTGTTGAATTGAAATCCTACTAAGATTAAGAATGTAAGCTGAGAAAAAGCTTGGAGTAGAAGAAATTCTACCATGAAACATTTCAGAATTTTTGGTTGTGAAGGATAATACCTATATTTCAAAAAATAAAAAGAAGAAACTTGACAGGAAAGCATGAAGTGTATCATTGTTGGCTACAATAAGTATTGTAATAATTCAATGTTAGATAAGTTAAATTTGTTAGTGCTTCAACTCACGAAGCATTTTGACAGACAAAGTTTTAACATTTTCATAATTTTTTTAAACATAAAGTAATCATATACATATATGGAGTGATCTTGTTGAAGACACATCAGGCATGAGGCGAACACATAGATATACACAATACGCGAAGTATACGTAAGACACGAAGACTGAGGCATACATGTGAAGTATGAAGCATGAGGCATACATATAATACACGTAAGACACGAAGCATGAATACACATAAGTCACAAAGTATACACTTGAATACACATAAGGCACAAGGTATACATCAATATATGTAAGTTGCAAAGTATTCGTAAATCACCAAGTATACACATGAGTACATGTAATACATAAAGTATACATAGGATGGCAGGAAAGATGCTCTGATACCACTCTAATGTCCCCTATCTGATTTGCCCTAGAATTCACCTATTGATCACAAATTGCAACAAATTAGGGTTAGGGTTTCACCTTATTAAACAAATATCTCTTTAGTGATGTAATCTTGGATTGGAATCCTGCATTCACCACATGAACAATATATGCATGTATATATGCTTGTTAGGGTTAGACAATTGCATCACATCCATAGATTATCAACAATGCAAACATATTAGACATTTGGGAGAAGGGACATGATGGTTCCGCCCGAAGCCATATGCTAAGCCTAAGAGGGTGTATACCACAGCCCTCCCCCTTGGCGACTTGTACCTGCTTTCCCCATCAATGTCTCGGCCCCTAAAGGCACTTGCTACCTTGAGGAGTTGGGCAGGAGCCATAAGTGGGTAACTTGGCTCTCTATGTAGGGCCCTCTGGTTGGCTACCTACTAGCCTCGTTTACCCCTTTTGCTTACACCTCAGGCCCTTCCTACAAGGTGGGTTCCAAACAGTCAAACACATCTTGTATTCTATCATAGAAATCACACATTAAATATTCCTCTATTATCCATGGCAATATTTATACAAATATAAGATAATGAATGGCAGAAATACACCTGATAATAGGTTATATCTGATTTACTCTTGGTTATGTATATATTTCTGATATACTCTTGAATCCTTGATTATAATTTATGGATATATTTCTGGTATAACTGTTTGCTGTGCTGGATTGCACAAGTTCCCCTTTGACCTGCTGTGCTTGAGTGTCTTCCTCTATTCACTGAAGTGTGTCTTCTTGAGAATCGATGCCATTTATATTCAGAAGATAATTTTCTCTTATTGGTTTCTCCTTTATTTCATTGAACCATCTTCTTCACGTACACTTCAAGATATCAATCCCCCTTATCATATTTAGGGCCGCTGCCTTTTCTGAGTGTAGTTTATCTCCTTATTTCTGACTACTTCCATCCCACGTATTAGATATGAGTATATCCTATTAATATTTCTGCTGCTGTGCTCAGGACGTACTCCTTCCTTCTTCTCCCTTGATGATATTTGTTGATGTAATCAGATTAAGATCTGCTCGAATCTGCTGATGTTTTCTGTATCAATTTCATCTTGGAACTGCCCATCTATCTCCAATTTTCCCTTGCTTATATATCTCATCACTTTTATGAAGGGAGGCGTCTCTCATAAATTGGGACGACTTTACCAAGGGGCACATCCCTATTTAATTTAACTAACACTTCATAGAGTCGGCCTCCATTAACAAATCCATCGCTGCATTTAATTAGGAATAGTCGCTGCTATTAATATCCCTGAGTCGGCCCTGGCCTTAAATGAGTCTTAGTCGGCCCTATTGTAGATTAATTTGCTTATATAATTTCCCTCTAGTCCAGTCAGCCCCTTTAAACCCATTACTGCTAATCCACTTCTTAAAATAGGTCGGCTATTCTTTATGAAGTCTGATCACCTGATTTGCTTATCAATTGAGGGCTGCTAACCCTAATTTGGTGGGGCATGACACAAACTGATTGGGGTTTATTTTCTTTTGGCATATCCCCCTCCCCCCCCTCCATGTTTAGTACTAACTTTATTTTCATATCTTGGAAAGGTATTATTTATTTTACAATATCATTTTACCCCAAAGTTTGTAGGGTGAGAATGATCCTAGGGTTTGTGGGTTACAGCCCATAATGTATTGTAACTTAGCATAGGCTCATGTAACTTGATTTGTGTCAAGTTTTATGAATGTAGAGCTACTCAAGAAAAGGCTCGGGAGAAAAAGACTCTTAGATGAAATGATCTATTCCAGATATTACATATAGGAGTAATTTTGGTCCACAAGGTAAAGCTTACTAGATCTATTTCGCAGGTTACAAAGTCGTATGGACTTGATTGTACCAATTACTCTCGTTAGAATAATTGTGTTGTTGCCTTGGGAAATCTTTTGATAATTTTGATTGTTTGATTTCTTGATGAGTGATGATTGCTTGGTTTCTTGAGGGATAGATGAGTGATGAGCGCTTATTGAATGTTAATGAATTGATTCATCCCTTATATTCATTTCTTGAAGGAATCACCACCCTTCATAATTACCCTTGATAACAATACTTTACTCCCAAGTTGATTGTTAGACTTATTTCCTATTGATGGTTTCTTTACAAGGAGGTGGTTCCCCCTTTTTACCTTATTGTTGAGGGAGTTATAGTCTTTCATATTTGAAGGGTCACACTTTTCATATCTAGAGTTACATCCTTTCACATATCCTAATTTAAATCTCTTGCAAATTTACTTAAGGCTCTATTCTGAATGGTATGGATGAAATGCTCTCCCTTTTTACCTTATCACAAGTTTGAGGGAGTCACACCTTTTCATTTCAGTAGTTACAACTCTTCATTATTGCATTTGGATACTAATAATAATTCAGATAAGTTAATTTGTTAGTGTTTCTCAACTCAAGAAGCATTTTGACAAACAAAGTTTTAACATTTTCATAAGGTAATCATAAACACCTTTGTTGAAGACACCTTTGGTATGAAGCAAACACATGGATATACTCGATACATGTAGCATGCATGTAAAAGACACAAATACATATAAGATATGAAGCACGCACATAAATACACGTAAGTCATGAAGTATATGCCGTCGCAATGTGTGAATGCACGCAAGTTGCAAGATATACACATGAATACAAGTAAGACATAAGGTATACGCATGAATACACATAAGTCACAAAGTATACACTCGAAAACATGTAAGTCACAAGGTATATACTTGAATTCATATAAGTCACAAAGTATACACTTGAATACATGTAAGTCACAAGGTATATACTTGAATTCACATAAGTCACAAAGTATACACTTGAATACACATAAGTCATAAGGTATACACTTGAATACACGTAAGCCACAAAGTATACACTTGAATACAAGGTATGCAAAGTATTCACATGAGTACACGTAATACATAAAGTATACAGGAAGCATGAAGCATACACGTGAATACACGTAATACATGAAGTACAAACAAGAAGCATGACGCATACACATGAATACACATAATACATGAAGTATACGCAGGAAGCATGAAGCATACATGTTAATACACGTAAAACATGAAGTATACGCAGGAAGCATGAAGCATACACGTGAATACGTGTAATACATGAAGTATATGTAGGAAGCATGAAGCATACACGTAATACATGAAGTATACGCAAGAAGCACGAAGCATACACATGAATACATGTAATACATGAAGTGTACGCAAGATGGCGGGATAGATGCTCTGATACCACTGTAATGTCCCCTATCCTGATTTGCCCTAGAATTCGCCTATTGATCACAAATTGCAACAAATTAGGGTTAGGGTTTCACCTTATTAAATAAATCTCTTTAATGATGTAATCTTGGATTGGAATCCATAATTCACACATTAAAAATATATGCAAATATGTATATATGCTTGTTAGGGTTAGACAATTGCATCACATCCATAGATCAACAACAATGCAAACATATTAGGAATTTGGGAGAAGGGACATGATGGGTCTGCTCGAAGCCATATGCCAAGCCTAAGAGGGTGTATACCATAGCCCTCCCCTTTGGCGACTTGTACCTGTTTCCCCCATCAATGTCTCAACCCCTGAAGACACTTGCCATCCTGTGGGATTGGGCGGAGGTTGCAAGTGGGTTTTTTGGGGTCCTACCACTTCACCCCTGGCCCTTCCTTCTTGAGGAATTGGGTGGAGGTCACAAGTGGGCTTCTTTGGCCCCTACCACTTCACCCTTGGCCCTTCCCACAAGGTGGGTTTCAAACAGTCAACATAATTCTGATTCAATCATAAGAAATCCTTCTTTATTAACTTATAGCAATATGCATACATAGGTAAACAATTACTTGCAGAAAATATATATGAATATCCATTTACTGTATTTATAGAGATGTAAGATAATAAATAGCAGAAATACACTTGATAATATTGATATATCCGATAATAGCAACCTGTTGTGGTACCCGGGTCTGATTCTCTTTGTCTTTCCGATCTGTATGTTTCTTCTCCTTGATCGATCTGTTCTAATGTTCAGAAGATATTTCTTAAAGAGAATCAAATAGATTAAATCAAATGAATAAATACTGGTAAGGATTAATAATTGTTGAAAGCATCATTATTGTATAATCGTATATAATTCATATGTGTCTGTGTGTATGTAATTATATTTGACTTACTTCCCTTATTGATTCATCACTTATCTTCATTTATCTTTCCTTGACTATCTTACTCTTCATGATATCAATCCCCTATTATATTTAGAGGCTGCTGCCTTTCTGAGTTCAGACTATTCCTTATTCCTACTTCCTTCCCTTGTTATTGCTTTATCATTTGCCTTCATATATTTCTCATTTAACTATATTTCTTCCTTGTTGCATATATCTCTTTGAGATCTGTATATTTTATCTTTTAAATCGCATATTATATCTCTGTTATTGATCCTCCTAGAATCATACTTGTATTTCTATCATCAATTGCTGATCATATGTCTGCCTTTAAACCTGAATGTGTCCAGTTTCCCTGAAATGCAGATATCATCCGATGTCTTGTTCTTTATTCTCCAATCCCTTATTGTTCCCCCTCTCTTGCAAACGATTCTAACTATATATTCCCATGTCCACGTGGGAGGGCTGCACCAAAGGGTATGACTTTAGGCTAATCGCTGCCTTGGAAATATAATCGCAACTTATAATGGATAGCTTTAATGATTTGGGGTCGTTATTATAAGTGTTTACTTCTATCATTGTTTAATCAGAAACAAGATCGCTGCTTTCCCTTAGTCGATGCTGCCTTAACCAATGAATCGGTGCTTCGACTTGTATTAATAATCTGCCTTCAGCATATATTATTTTATGTCTTATATTAATATGCAATGTTTCACGGGGATGCATCCCCCTCTCTCCCCCAAAAACCCCGCGTTTCCTAGACGGGGATGTCTCAGAGACTTGGGGACTTGGGGGGGACATCCCCCCACTAGCCCACCACCAATGTCACTATCTCCAAGATGCCCCTAGGACTTCAAGGATGTTGGGGTGTCCTCAAGGCGTCTAG
This sequence comes from Sequoia sempervirens, assembly GCA_007258455.2. NCBI lineage: Eukaryota > Viridiplantae > Streptophyta > Pinopsida > Cupressales > Cupressaceae > Sequoia > Sequoia sempervirens. Next base: position 32,780 of record VDFB02259481.1, read on the forward strand.
GGGACTCCTAGTTGTCTCCAAGATGTATAATTCTCGTACATATCTTTAATATATATATATATATATATATATATATATATATACCCGGGGTTGGGAGGAAGGGCCTCCCACCCAACTATCATCCACCCACCCACGCTATAATTCCCCCCCAACCCGATAGTTAGGCCCATTTTCATCTATGGTGAATCTAGCCTATGCGAGTGGGTGGGAAATAATAGTTTTGAGTGGGTGGAAAGTGACGGGGGCCCACCAACAAAATATTTGGCATGTGGAGTATATATATATATATATATATACCCAGGGTTGGGAGGAAGGGCCTCCCACCTAACTATCATCCACCCACCCACGCTATAATTCCCCCCGAACCCGATAGTTAGGCCCATTTTCATCTATGGCAAATCTAGCCTATGCGGGTGGGTGGGAAATAATAGTTTCAAGTGGGTGGAAAGTGACGGGGACCCACCAACAAAATATTTGGCATGTGGAGTAGATAAAGGCCTTCACGTTTCTTTGGCCTTCCTTCCGATTTGCCTTCTCAAAACTACATTGTTTCAATTTCCAAATTATATACGTAACATGATTCCCCAATTGCATTACTGTAGGGTGGGAGGTAATAATATGAAAAAGGGGGCCCACTCTAGGGCATATAGGTTGGTGGGGTCTACCCTTCCTCCTATCAACTATGTTAGCAACAAACTGTAACCAATCGATTAGATTCGTAACCAACATGATCGATCGTGATATGATAGATCATGTTACATAGAATATCAACTCGCATAAGATGAGTGGTAAATTGACCGATTCACATTGACCACCGTTCTTTATATAGTTGGAGATTTGGACCCCACCGACCTAGGGGCGACCAACCCCACTGGGGGGTGAGAGGATATAGAGATGGGCCTAGGATAGTGGGGTTCGCCTTAGCTGTGGGGTCTATGAGGGAGTCAACTGCCTCCTCTCCTAATGGTCCCCGGTAAACAACAAGCTTACGAATGGCTTATTTTGCCTCCATAGTTTCAACTAATTCTAGGTAAGCTTGATTGGCGCCGCCTATGCCTTTGTCTCTATCTCTACCATGGTGGGTTTTTTTGTTTGCTTAGATGCGGGCGATATCTATTCGTATAGTCAATTGGAGAGATCACTCTATTCTAAACTATATTGGGCAGCGCAAGCTGCTGATTGTGCAACACCTTGGGGCTCGACAAGTAGCCCCCCTCCCTCCCCCCCACCCAGTTTACCTCGACCCACTCGTTCCATCACCCTCCCTTTGGGTTGCCAAAGGCCCCTACGCAAGAGATAGGGCAATTTCGAGTGCCAAGAATATAACCGCCCACCTCAAGACCCTACCACCTGTAGTGGCGGACCCCACCAACCAAAGTAACCCAACCCCACCGACCATACTCGCCTTTGGTCAATGGGTTACTCGAGTCGAGAATTATAGTAGGGTGAGTGGGTGAAAAGGCAGGGGCCCATACCATATTTGTGGATAAAGCCACTATCTCCACCTACTCTATATATATATATTGTCATTTATTTTATTTATTTATTTGTATTTCATGGCTTTAGTGTTGCAATCTCAGGCACATGACACAAGCAATCAAAATCAAAGGGGAGATCTAAGTCCCTAAGAAGATCCAAGCTGAAATGTTGGAATCATAGTTCAAAAAATTGCCAATAACTCACAAGACTTGAGAGTACTCACGGATCAAATAGGATCCATGAGTAGCTCATAAAATATCTTGCCTATGAGTTATTGGTGAGGTTTTGGCAAAAATTCACCCAAACAATAGCCAATAACTTGCAAGTTCAAGTCAAAACTCAGCTGGAGTTGAAATAAGACAATCCACTCAAAGAAAAAAGGTAATTTTCATCATTTTTTTGAGCACTTGACCAATTTTTATACAAACACTCAAGCATGCAGCATGAAGGTTCATGTGGTCTCAAAGGCCTTAATTTGAGCTTGGCAATGGAGGCTTTGCCACTCAACCCCACCCTATATTGTGACAAGGTACACACCAAGGGTGTTGCCTCTCAACACCCCCAAACCCCTATTCTGATTCTTTTTTAAATGAAAATTGTCTTCGGCCCATGTTTCCACTAATGAAATTCATAAAATATTAATAAGGATACATAATTTATAATCATATGACACTATGATATGAATTAAACTCATTTTTTATCTATAAATGAAGATAAAAATACTTATGACCTTTGCAAATTCAGTTTTATGCATGTTTTTAAAGATTATTTTACAATTTTTAATTTTTTTGTGTTTTTTAATGTTGAGAAGCTTTGTCAAGTCCAAGTTTTTGAATATGGTTGGAACTCTAGCAAGATAGGACACATTAAGAAGGACTAAGGGGGAAGAAGGCCAACAAGTTTGATGGAAAATTATAACTCAAGGGCCTCCAAGAAGACACTGGTGATGCGTTTGTTGCAACCCTTGCCACACATGCACTTGAGGATGCATGGTTAATCAACTCTAGAGCTTCCCACAAGGTGTATTTGAGAGATAACTGATCTCTCAAGGTCATTGGTTGTGGAAGAGTCATGCTCGTACTTGGGAATGGAAGGGCCAAATCCCTTTTCAATATTTTCTAGTAATGCCCAAAAATTCAGAAATGGTGACTACGTGCTAAAGAATGATCAAATGTATGATGAGAAAAGCTGTATAGTTCAGTTAGGAATAGACAATAAAACTCATCCTTTTGAAGATACAATGCTCTCTGCAATAATTTCAATGAGGCACCCTGACCTACCTTTATAATTCTGGCAAGTTTAGTCCTCCTCATAGCAGTTACACTAGACTCGTATCAGGTGACTCCTCACCTTAACACAATCCAAGCCATGGAAAACTATATGGATCATGACATTAGGGGACCATTACCGGCATCAATCAAGCTAAAACTTTACACCTTCAAACAGTGGGTGAATTAGGAGGATTTTCCCTTCAAATGCAAACTTCTCTTTGATTATGGTCATTTGAGGCGTCTATGTCAAAAATCCTAAGCCGGAACAAAGAGCTATTAAGATTAATACAATAAAGAAAAAGAAGCCAATTTGGGATCAAACAGGATATTGACAACAATAGGAAAATGTCAATAGATACACAAAACAGGCGAAAGCAAGTAGCAAGCAACACCAAAAAAAATAAGGGGTGGAACATATATTACAAGTATAGAATAGTTGGTGAATCTTTATAGAATGGTCGGTGAGTCTTTGTTATTTTTATTATAGTATAATTCTATGCATAGGGTTCATGGTTAATACATGTGTCTTTGGCGATGATATTATTATATAAAAAATTTACGTGAAAACTTAGGGAAATTTCTTGAAAATTTCCATTTGGCAATATCTATTTTCAATAATTTTGTGAAAAATCAGACAAAAACACACAAATAGCCCACAAAAATACCCTGTTTTCAGTGCTCAGGTGATTCCTTCTGCAATGTGGAGTTATTTCCTGGGTCACAGGGATTGCGTGCAGTGAGAGATAACCAGCTGAGGTGGAAGCTCAGCGAGTTTTCTAGCAGCCAGCATAGTAGCCTAAACAAGTTAAGAAACATGTTGTTTGCGTTTCAGACCTAAGTGTCATCGGCTCTATATCTCTCATGAACTTGGTTCACTTGATCTTCATTGCATCTACGCGATAGTTTATTAACATGATTATTATATCAATTATATTAAACTTAAAAATCAATACAATTGTTTTTTCATAATAGGGGTAATGAAATAAATGCATACCAGGTCAAAGAGAGCTTCCTCTCTATCTCTTATCGCTAGTCCAGAATTCAAAGCGTTTTGAAACAAGTGAGCGCATTTTTCTAAGAGGGGAATTCTTTCTGGGCCATCAGGCTTTCTTTCTGCCTGCTGCTTTATTTTGCTTGCTTCTGCAACATTGCGATATAGCTTTTCATTAAATCGTATAAATAATAACTATATATTATTTGAAATTGTAACTGAATAAATAACATAGGCTACCTGTTAGGATGGATTCTTCATTGGTTTTGCCCTTTTTATTCCGTCCACGACCCATTACTGCTATTAGTTTGGTCACTTTTCTCAGCTGTGATTAAAACTAAACAAAAATCGACGCCCAAATCAAATGGAAAGATAAACTGAAAGTCGGTTTAGTTGTCTGATCGACAAATGGACTGGATGCTAAACAATTGAAAGTTTTATATGCCAATCCACTGATTTGGGAGGGAAGATTATAAACAAATAATCGATTCGGAGGTTTGTGATGGCCAGGTAAAAGTGAGTCTCTTTAGTTGTTTGATTGACAAATGCACTTTTCAATGGATTGTATGTTAAAAGTGAAAATGAACGAAGAAATTTTAATGACGATTACGAGAGCACGTAGTCTAAGGGATTAAGGAAAACATCAATTAACATGTTTTCAAAAAAAATTTCGAAGGCAGCGATTCTTTTATGAATCTTGATCAAAAAGTTTTTCATTTTGTGAAGTCAGGCCTCCTCAAATAGCTCATTCAAGTTGTCCACTTTCATAATGTTTTTGAAACGAATACAAATATCCTCATATGTTGCACACTCAAGGATGAAGTGTCACTCAGTTTCAGCCACCCCTTTGTTGCAGAAAATGCAAATTCCTTTTTCCTATTCTTCCTTGGGGATCGTCCACCTACCCATCTCACATCTAAGTTGATGGAAGCCTTCCTCAACTGTACAACTAATATTTTAACTTTTCTTTTAAGTGCAGTTCTCAAGTAAGCCTTTTCATCATGTGGAGCACTTGGGGTTGAACTCTTTGACATTGTGCACTTTTTCACGACCAATCTAATTTGTCCACATAGCAGCCCTAAACTTTTCTATCACAAACTTTTTTATCCCTTCGGTATTGTTGGGGCATTCATGCGATTTAATGTCCCACTTGCCCAACCACTTGTTGTTTTGCTTCATCCAAATCTTTTTCCTACGTTTTAGCTCTTCCTCAACAATCAACTTGTGTCAACGATGCTTATCCATGTTGTCAACCTTTTTTAAATAGCTTAGCAAACAAGTTATTGTTAATGCTTCTATTGGAAACATACTTGCTTCAACCACGAGGATCTCATAGGGTATTGTTAATTTGACTTTGAGACGACTAGTAATTAAATATTTTTGGATTCTTTCCATTTGTTGCCACTTGTGGGTTGACATGTTATTCCCCCAAACCTCACAACCATAGAGGACAACCGACATGACCAACAAACCAAAAAGAATTTTCTTGGTTTTCCAATCTCATAACTCCATTTTCCTACACCTATTTTGGAGTAAGAAAGAAGCTCTCCACCTGCCTTATATCCTTTTTGTTCTGCAGGTCACCCGATTGAGCCTATCATGAAAATCAATACCTAAGTACTTGTACTCTTCCACTATATCCAACGAACTCCCCTCGAAAATAAAATTAAACTACCACTTCTTCCTTTTCAAAGAAAAAATCATGACTTTGGTCTTACTTGTGTTTACCTGCATGTTAGAGTAATTGGTTATTTACTTGATTAATTAAACAATATTTGGTTAATTAATTAAGTTCCCTTTTTATCTCTTTTACTCTTAAGCTAACTTTAGGTGCATAATAATTAATTATTTTATTAATTAATGTCTTACCAAACAGGTTTCCTTTTAAGTTTGTTAGGGTTACTCGCTTTTGCAGACTTGTTTGCAGTGGATATTGAACTCCATGTTTTGGGCATTTTTGTGTGAACTCTCTTATTTCGCTTGTGGGTTGTTTGGCAGACCAACGACAGGGTAGGCGATTGCGACTCATTGTTTTGGTGGGGACGACGGTGGGAAAAGTTTGGCGAAAAATTGTTGGCTTTGCATTATCGCGAGATGCTATGACCCTGCCGGTTTTGGAGTTGCACCCGTAGTGCGTAGAGATTTTCCAGGGCCTGCCAGTGCTGCGGTGGCGATTCGCTAGCGACCTCAGATCCAACTTCCGACGCCACCTATGCGGGATCAACTTTCGCGTCCACGGCCCGTCGAGGATCAACTCTAAGCGCCACCATCATGCCATTGCGTTTCTCCCTCGTTTTTCACACTTGTTGCAGGTTTCGGTCGACGTTATCTGCTTGCTCACCGCTACCTCTGGGTTTCCGTGGCCGTCATCGCCACCACTCACTACCAGCCGCCGATTTCCAGGCCAGCCCGGCCGTCGCCCGTAAGCTCACGCCAGCTGGCGGGTTTCCAGGCCGACTGGTCGTCCATTTGTTAGAGTAATAGAAGTTATTATGCTTAATTATTACATCACATTGATTAATTAATTAAGTATAACCTCTTTATTACTTAAACTAAACTTAGAGCACATTTATTGATGGTATTAATTATTAAGTGTGCACACTATGGTTTCATTTAGGGTTTCCCTTTTAGGGTTTTTTGATCTCCTTCATAAGGATTGATCACTTTGTAATAATTAGATTCTCTTAATGCATTTTTACTGAGAGGTTTACAGAACATTGTTTTGGTTCTTCATATCTTTTGCATGTGACAGGTATCCATCTTGCATGCAGGTGATCTTGGATTCTAACATGGTATCAGAGCTCCAGACCTGCAGCTGCTTGTTCGTGATCTGAAGATATGGCCTCTTTGTGAGTTTTGGGTGCAAGGGTTTCCACAGGCATATTTTCTGCAAGATCTGGGGGTAGCTATTTTTTTGGGACACAATGGGCTCAAACAGACGTCGCCATCGCGTTCGCAACGTCCCAAAACCCTAGAAACGCCTGTCAAATCGTCCAATTTGGTGCAGTTGATTCGAGAGGCAAAAAAATTTTGTCTGAGGGGCCGTACAGCCTCCCCAGCACGCATTTGCAGGCTCGAAAATCGAAAAAAAAATTAAAAAACACATTTTTTTGAAAAATGTGCCGGCGCCTCCAGTTATCAAGCAAATCCGCCGCCCGACAGCCACCCATCCGCCACCGCCGCCCGCGCTTCCCACCAGCGCCGCCACCCTGCTCCGCCAGCCCCTGGGGGCTCCAAAATCTGCAGCCGAGGTCCTATGGGAACTAGCCGCTTGGCTTTCAGCCGGGCCAGCCCCCTCCGCTCCAGCACAGGTCGTATGGAGAACCGCGCGCTCTAGCCCCTGGTCGCCCACAGGACCAGGGGCCGAAAAAATTTTCGTTTCTGCAGGGGGGTGTTTTTTTTGCGGCGACGGCCAGACGGCCTTCAATTTTATGCTCGGGTTTTGCTGACGTCATGATGATGTCAGCTGTACAGCGGCCCCTCTTTGCCTTCCTAACCCTAGTTTTTTCTAAAAGAGCAGTTTTTTTTCTTTTGGCCATAACTTGGGCATACGATATCGAAATTGGGCAAACGAGATATCGCCGGAAAGCTGGTTCCGAGCACTTTCTAGTAGTACTGTTTATTTTTTAGTATTTTACTATTTTTCTACATTTATTGCTGTTTGAAGTTAGATGTATGTTTTATGCTTCTGAGCTCATAACTTTTTGCCACGATCTCCATTTTTCGCCTCGTTTGAAGCGTCGGAAAGGTATTGAGGAGCTCTAGTTTGCTGTCCATGCAATTTTTCTGTATCTATCCCAGGTTTATCACTTAGTCCAGATTTGGCCCGATGGGTTGTTTGGCGATTACTTGGATGTTTTGGCAGTTGGGAGAGTGCATCTTGCATCTTTGCACTTCGTTTTCAGTAATACATCATCTTCTTCCAATAATTGCTTACCGCTCATGGATTCCAGTTGTTCCATTTGAGTTTTCGAGTGTTCTCGCGGGTATCTGGTTTTCGCGAGCTTTATCATGATTCCTTGAGTCAATCGGGCTGACTCTCATCCGATTTTTCATTAGTATACGTAGTTATTTTCTTGTTTTGCCTATATCAAGTTCCAAGAGTTACTCTATAGAAAGTTCTTCCGCTTTGCGCGATGTTATCTCATTGTGGTTTTATCCTTAATCGGTTTTTCTCCTTCTCTTAATTCTTATTAGCGGTAAAATGGTACCCTGACTCCTTAGCTGTCATGTGACCCATCTTTGTTTACAAAATGCATCTTATTCTAGTGTTTTAGCTTCCTTCCTAAATCTTAGTGTTAGCAATAGCATATGCTTAATTAATTACATCACATTAATTAATTAAAACAATTTATTCCCTTTACATTACTTACTAAACTTAGGCACATTTATTACTCACTATTAATTATTAAGGTGCACACTAGGGTTTCATTTAGGTTCTCTTTTAGGGGTTTCTTGATCTCCTTCATAAGGATTTCCTCATTGATCACCTTTGTAATACCTTTCAGGGATTCCTCTTAATGCATTTTGCATCGAGAGGTTTATGTAACATTATGTTTTGGTTCTTCATATCTTTTGCATGTGACAGGTATCCATCTTACATGCAGGTGATCTTGGATTCTAACAGTCGCCACTACTCACCGCCCGCCACTGGGTTTCCCAGCCACTGTCATCACCGCTGCTCGCTGAGCTCCCAGCCCGCCGAGCTCCCTGCCAGCCCGCGCTCCTAGTGCGCCGATCACATTGGTGACCAAGGGCTTCGGCCTTCCACCTACTGCCATCTCCTTGGTCATTCAGCGGACCAGGGGCTTATTTTTTTTAGCCCCTAGGGCTTAAAGGAGATAGAATTGTGCTTTTTTAGGAGACTTCACGAAATCGAGTCTAAAATCGGTATACAGTCTCCGTTTTTTTCAAACGAGATACCGTTGGAAAGCTAATTTTGTGCCAGACATCATGGTACTGGTAATTTTTTCCATTTTTTTGTTTAACTATATTTTTTTCCAGTCAAAGTAGGGTCTTTTTTCTGCACTTTCGGGGCCATAGAAGGTGCAAATGGACTCCGTTTTTCAAAAACAAATAGGCATTGGAAAGCTCTCAGCATGCTCTATTCAGATCTGTGATATTTTTTCTCAGAATTTTCTTCAGGTACACGAGAATTTGTTTTGAAGATTTTTTTGCTTATGCATTGCTTCCTCTTTCTCAGTTTGTACTAGGGTTTGGGTTTATCTCTTGTGGGGGGGTGTTTTTTTCTCGCTTTTTATAATTTATATCAGAAAACCATAACACCAAAACTCTCAAAACAATCAAACCCTTTTGCATCTTTTGTCTATTCTGAAAGATCACATAATAATAAAAAACACAAGCAGGTACAGGTGCAGGGTTTCATGGTAGACTCCTCAGTTGAGTTACTCACATCACACAACTATCACACCTGGAAGTCTCGCATGACGAGGCTTCTCAGGTCATGAGGGTTGTGGTCTTGTCTAGATGAGGTTCAGCCTCAGTTGCAGTGTCCTTTTGAGATTCTTCAGCACAAGAACAAGATGGATGAAGCTATGGGTTTGCTATCCCTGCACGTTTCAGACAGTCTTCTATTTCACCTTGATGCTTTGCTCACTCCTCAAGCCATGTGGTTGAAGTTTGAGACACTTTTTGGGACCATTAATGAGTTCTGAGCATTACAGATTGAGGCAAAGCTAACTTCACTGTTACTGAATCATTTCCCACTATTGAGGACTTTTTGACCAAGTTCAAAACTATCTGCACTATTTTACAGGGTTGTGGCAAGAATAAGTCAGACACAGAGTGTATTTACTTGATCCTTTCGAAGCTTTGTGGTCCATTTCAGATATTTGCTTCTTCATTCTATTCCACCATGGATGTCCTGGGTGCTCGTTTTACCATGCCTACCTTTGATGTGTTTTGTGAGTGTTGTCTCGTGAGTAGTCACACCTTTCTCAGATAGATATGCTCTCAGGATCAAAGAACAAAGCATTGGTTGCTCAGTCATCTAAGGAGAAATAGACGCAGAAACTGAAGCCCAAGAAAGATTTTGCAGGTAGTGAGCATTCCTCCAAACCACCTCCTAAGTCTGATTCCAAACCACTTAATCTGAAACAGGGGAAATCTTCGAAGTCTGGTGAGTCTTCCTCCAAGACTAAGAAGAAATCAGGAGACGCTTGCAGCTTTTGTGGCAAGGAAGGACATCTAGTTTCCAAGTGTTGGAAACGATTAGAGGCTTTAGAGGAAGCCATGCAGCAGCATCATATCTCCTCACCTCAGTCGTCTTCTCCTTCCATAGGGAAAGGCCATGCTCTCACTACTCAAGCATCGACCTATGGGTCCACTTGGATTTTAGATTTTGGTGCTTCTCACCATATGATTCACACTCAACAATTGGTCACTTCTCTTGCCTCTTGTGGTACTTCACATATTGCAGTGGGTGACTCTACACAACTTTCAGTCTTGGGTTCAAGTTCTGTCTCTTTGGATGGGGGTACTCTACAGGATGTTCTGGTTGTTCCTGACATCTCGATGAACCTCTTGTCCATTTATCAGATTTTCCATTCTGGCTCTGGTAAGACAATTGTGTTCTCACCACATGATGTGGTTATTCGAGACCTCCATGACTCTGATTTGGTTGTGGCTACTAGGTATGTTGACACTGCATCTCGTCTTTACAGATTTGATGGATTTGAGCCTTCTAAGGGTACAGGTTCATCTCTTATAGCACATGCAGATTTAGTGAGTAAGCTTTGGCATGAGCGTTTGGGCCATGTCAATTATAGATATCTTCAGCAGATGAGTACACAGGCACTTGTTCTTGGTCTTCCACAGATTTCTTGCACATATGGTGTTTGTCATGGGTGTGTGCTTGGCAAGCATCATAGGGATCCCTTTTCGAAGGGAAGTGCCACTTGTGCTTTGGCATCCTTGGAGTTGATTCATAGTGACCTCATGTCATTTCCCACTCCTTTTTTTGGGGCCAAGTATGTACTCACATTCATTGATGACTTCTCCAGACGCACATGGGTGTACTTTCTTAAGTACAAGTCTGATGTCTTTGATTCCTTTCAAATCTTCAAGACATTTGTAGAGAAGCGGTCTGGCCTTTCTATTCAGCGGATACGTACAGATAATGGGGGGTAGTATGTGAATCAAGCTTTCAGAGATTTTTGCACTAAGCATGGTTTGCAGCATCAGTTTACTATTCCCTACACCCCTCAACAGAATGGTGTCACTAAGAGAAAGAACAAGACTTTACGGGAGATGGCGAATTGTATGATTCAGTCCAGGTCCATGGATCTATCTTTTTGGGTTGAGGCAGTTAATTGTGCCAACTATATTCAAAATCGGATGCCTCACAAGGCGATTCGACATATGACTCCTAAAGAGGCTTGGTCTCATGAAAAGCCTGATGTTTCATCATTTTGAGTATTTGGTAGTGAAGCATGGGCATTTATTCCTGATGCTCAGAGGAAAGCCATGGAGCGGAAGAGTCGACCCCTCATTTTTTTTTGGCTACTGTGAGGATGTTAAGGCGTACAGGTTGTTTGATCCTGATTCCAGAGAGGTCCTGTTTCGACGGGATGTCCAGTTTGATGAGCGCCTTCCCACAATGGATACCATATCTCCAGTGTCTACTTCACTACCTACTCCTCACACTGTAGCTCTTCAGGATTATGTTGATGATGATTCTGATGAGGATGTTGATGATCCCCCATCTCCACCTCCACCTCCACTTGCTCCACCTCAGATGCCCAAATGGGCTCGCTTTACTGTTGAAGCAGCAAGATCTATGGCAGGTGATCCTTCAGACACTCGTCACACCCGTTCTCATACTACGGGTTCTAGTCTTTTGAGTCATGCTCTTTCAGAGGATCCTAAGAAGTTTTCAGAGGCGACAGGTCACCCTGAGTGGGATAGTGCTATGGAGGAGGAGTATTCTTCTTTGATGAGGAATAGTACTTGGGATCTTTGTCCTCTTCCTAAGGGCAGAAAGATGGTTCGATGCAGATGGTTGTATCGCACCAAGTATGTTGCTGATGGTTCTATTGATAAGTACAAAGCACGTCTTGTTGTGAAGGGTTTCTCGTAGGTTGAGGGTATTGATTACTCTGAGACATTTGCCCCTGTCACCAAGATGAATTCTATTCGCTTTGTACTATCACTTGCAGCTACTAGGGTCTGGTCCATTTATCAGATGGATGTGAAGAGTGTGTTCTTACATGGTGACCTACAGGAGGAGATCTATATGGAGCATCCTCAAGGATTTGTGCAAGATGCTTCTTTGGTTTACAGACTTCGACATTCATTATATGGTCTCAAACAGGCCCCTCGAGCTTGGTATGAGAAGATGGACTCTTTTTTGCTCTCCACTGGTTTCACACGCTATCATTTTGATCCCACAGTCTATATTCAGAATCTTGAGGGTGAGATCCTAATTCTTGTGCTATATGTTGATGATCTCCTCATCATAGGTAGCTCATCCTTTATGATTCAGCATACTCAACGAGCTTTGATGGAGCAGTTTGAGATGACAGATCTCAGTCTTCTACACTATTTTCTTGGTCTTCAGGTGAT